>JBBPDA010000003.1:5257630-5269967 GCA_037974385.1 Arnoldichthys spilopterus
TGGTGAGAGAGGTAAAGAAGAACCCAAAGATCACTTTGGCTGAGCTCCAGAGATGCAGTCAGGAGATGGGAGAAAGTCAACCATCACTGCAGCCCTCCACCAGTCAGGGCTTTATGGCAGAGTGGCCTGTCAAAGGCCTCTCCTCAGTGCAAGTGCCCGCATGGAGTTTGCTAAAAGACACCTTATTACACAAAAAATCCAGATTTTTATTCCCATGACACACCGAAATCATCATTGTTAGGGGTGGACATTCTATATCATTAAACTGTAACCAGCTTCACAAATCACTCTAAATCATTTGTGCTGTCTCACAGTGAAAAAACATGTGTTCCAAACTCTTTTCACAAAAATTGCAATTGTTTACATCAAAGTTAAATTTCAATCACAAACTTTTACTGGTATGTTGAGTATTCTGAAGTGACCCGTGAGAGGTTGAGTTAAAGTTGAACCAATACAGTCTGCCTTTTGGTTTTGTCTGTGTCTTTTTCTTTAAAGAGATTTATTTAATGTTCTAAAAGTGCACCACTGTTCCCTTTTGCGGCATAGTGGGAGTTTTCTTTTACAGTGTTGGTAAGGGAATTTACTGCTACATGTAAACTGGGCTTAAGTTTGCTGTTCTCATTGAATTGAATGTAGTGGATGTTTACATTGTGATTTGTGGCTTCTACAATATATTTACTTCTTTAGGAAAAGAAGAAACACTGGAACCTGTCTCCCATTTCCTGAGGTTTTCAGTTATGTTTTAGGTTTAGTTGCGTATTAGTCGGGCGAATAAGCCATTTTAAAATCTTTTTAGGCTTATGTGGTGGGAACCATACCAGAAGGCCCAGGTTCACCTGGAACACCTCTTTCCCTGTGTGTTGAGAAAAGGAACTACACTGTTTATTAAAAAAAAAATCTGAAGGTGTTCTGGTGGGTGTTAGTGGTCTGTTGGTGTGGGGGTGGGGGGGCATTGTCAGGGCTGGCCCTGCCTACATTTGTTTATGAAACTTAAAATTTTATCTAATAGGGTTCCAGAGTGCAACAGCTTTCTAAGGGTTGGCTCTATCATCAAAAGCTCACGTTTGATTATCAGTGATGTGTTTTTTTCATTCAAGTATTGAATCTTAGTGTGGGACTGAGGGCATGAAACAACTGGTTACAATGCTACATATCAAACAATCAGACTTATCACTGGCCAGTTAATTTGTATGAGGCTGGCAGAGAAAAGAAGGAACAGGAAAAGCAGGGTGTGCATTAATGGTCGGATGTGTCAGTAATGTGGTGTCTTTAGTTATTGTAGTGCACTAGATGGAGTCTATGACACTGTGTATCATTACTGTAGCTTAAATTGGTGTATGTATATATATATATACCAGCAAGCGTTTAGAAACAAAATATTCTGAATTTCATTTTGTTATCAAAAGGTAATTAAAATTAAACAATTAGACACTGATTTAAACAACAAAACCTGGAAACTGGAAATTGTGATTGTAAACATTTATCTACATGTTATCTACTTGTTAGTATACTCTTCGGAATTCATAAACAGTTTTTTTTTGTTTTCAACACGTTTAGTGAAAAATATGCAGAAATATGTTTTTAGTTTTTGTTTTCACACTGTTAAACCCTGATTCAGGAGGTCTGATATAAAAGCCTAGTTATAAAACTGAATATTTACCAGAAAGCAAAGAGAGTTTGTGGGGTGCACTTTCAAAGGTGTCTTATTGAAAAATCATGCAGAGAGAGCAAAGAACAAATTGCAGCCATCAGCCTCTGCTGATGATAAACCAACATCCATACACTAACATTCATATTCCACACATTTGACCTTAGCTATGAAATGAAAGCAGTTTCTCAGCAGATTCTCATTGAAGGCACAAAGTATATCCCAAGGCTAGCCAACCTCATTAATAATGAAAAAAGAAAGTTTCCAGCATGAGCTGTGTTTGGAGATAGAGGTAGTGGGCTAGAGGCACTGAGAAGAAGAATGAAATCAATGACTGTCATTGCTGAAGGCCTCTGTTTGCTGGTTCATCTGAATTAATTAGGAAGAAGAACATGAAAAGCATTTTAGTTAGTAAGTAAACAGAGCAGCTCGGTCATATGAGCTGTGATGAATAGTTGGATAGAACCGACAGAGCTTTACATAAGTGGGAGGTACATGTTTACAAATTGACTTATGCGACAGGCATGATTTGCCTTCACCATTATCATTCAGCTGCACTATAGAAAGATTACATTGTTGTCAATCCTTCAATATGATGATGATAAAAGATTAAAAATCTTGTAGCATCACCTTGTTGCTGACGTTATGTATAAAGTCTCAAGGTCGTGCAGCTGGTCCATCACTGTAACAGGTAAAAAGGCTGATAGTATGTATGAGCCTCATGGGAATGAGGTGCTGTCTGAAAAGCTATTCAGAGGGGAAAAAATCCCTTTAAAAATAACATTTCGGCCCGTTCCCTGGGCCTAAACACATCAATCATAAGGGCTGCTGAGAGCTGTTCTGCCATTAACTTAGTATCCCATCCATCTGTGGTCTGATCTGGACATAATGACAGAGAATCAGAGGAAGAACGAGACGCGTTAGGTGAGTGGAGTGGGGCACTCTGCAGAAAGCTTGGAGAGCATAAGGCAAATAAGCACTTTATGATTCACTGGGAAATGAGGTGAAAAACGAAAAGGAAGACAAAAAACAGCTAAGTAATAATACACTGGCATTTGTTTTGTGGAATAGGTCTTCTTAAAATGTTTTTGATGCAATCAATATAACGAGGCATCTAATTTTTCAGCAAGAGATCTCTTTCAGAGTGAAAAAAGTCACTGCACTGCAAAACTTCAAATGTTAGACACATTATTTAGGCAAATATTTAGCCATTTAAGTAAGTTTTTGCGAGGATGTCTACTTAAAGAAAGCATATGATTTAATATTTCATTAAGTGTTGGGCGATTTTCCATTATTAATGTAATAAACATTGATTGATAAATAATAAAAAAAATATATAATACAAGTACTTATTTTAAATGTGCTGACTTATTTTTGTCTGTACCAGCTTATAAACACTGGAAAAACTAATTATTGCTAGTACTGGTAATATGTTGATCTCCGACAAGGTTTTACTTTAATGAACAGAGAACATAAACGTCTCAGTGACTTACTGGGCAATACATCCGTTTTTCACCATCTTTTTCCTCCCATGCTCTCTCTGAAGAATGTGTCCTCGTTCCTTAAGCTGATTTGTTGTTGATTTATAATGTCATTAGAGGCTCAATTTAGCATCTCGTTAATATTACTTATCCTGAAGTTCCACAAATGGGCGTGATTCGTCCGCATCTGGGTTCAACGCACTCAATTAATTAGGTCTGAGTGGTGATTGAGTCTCAGCAATGAGCAGCAATAATTCAGGCTCGATTGATCGTGTCTGGACTGAACCCACACACTGGGGGAGGTCTGTGGGTGGGCACCCAGCTGCTGATTGACAGAGTAATGAGGCTTATAATCATGTGTGGGGCTTAATGACTGTGTCACACTGATGCATGAATAAGTAGGGCTTAAAGAGAGTTTGAGGTTTGCTAGTTTGGAAACATTTATAGATAAAGAACCTGCCTACACGTGTCCGAAAAGTAGCTGAAACAAGCGGATATTCTCCTGTTTGAGATTTACACACCTGTATATGATGAATCAACAAATTTTAATCTAAAACAATACTGAGCAAAAATGTTACTAATGGGAGCAGTCTTCCACAAACCAGTTAGACTATGCTATTGGGAACCTAGAACAATTAAGCCATCCATTGGACCTTAATGGGCCAATGTCATGGTACACAGAATTTTCCTTGCTTTTTCAAAGTGAAAATGTTTGATATAGTATGTAAGGACCTGTTAAGGTTTCAATTCACTCCCCATAGTCCACATACTGATAAGTCACACCATTAAAACCACCTGCCTTATATTGTGTAGATCCCATTCATACTGCCAAACACCTTTCTATTAGAGTCAGCATTCACTTTTTAAACCACAGTAACCCTTCTGTGGGATCAGACCAGACAGGCTGGTCTTGGGTGCCCATGACTCTGTTGCCAGTTCACTGGTTATCCTTCATTGGTCCTTTTGGGTAGGTAATAACTACCTCATACCTGGAACACTCCACAAGGTTTGCTGTTTTGGAGGTCCTCTGATTCGGGAATCTAGCCATCACAATTTAGCCTTTCAAACCATAAACTTTAAGAACTGACTGTTCACTTAACATCTCACCATTTAACAGGTGCCACTGTAATTAGATAATGAGATAATCAGTGTTATTCACTACTCTGTCAATGGTTTTAATGTTGTGATATATATCCAAATATCAGCAGTTTAGTCCTACTTATTTTTATCTCTATGCTAGGCATTAATCAAAACCTCTTGCAGCAAAGTAGCAGACCAATCATAAGAAACAATGCATGTGTGTTCCTGATCGGCAAGGCTTAGACAGCGGTCATCCCAGAAGAAATAAGTAGTAATATATAGGCAGTCAGCCCCAGTTTAAAAAGATTCTGTGGCAATTTTTTTTACCAGTCCTAAAGGATGTTTCTCTGGAGCCAGACTGCAATTTAAAGTGTTGCTCATTAGATAAATACCAGTCCTGGCCTCACTGAGTTGCCCTCCCAGCTGCCCAAGCACTGCCCATGCCGAGGGCACAAGTGAGGCATAGCCCCATAACGATGCTTTAAAGACCCAGACACCCATTAATACGTTATGCTCTCCAAGCAGAGGTGACCCTACAGTCGTTTGCAGTTTAACTGAGCGATGGCCACCTAGATGGCCATTATCTTCAGGCAAGTTGGCTCTGCCTAGGTGCAAGGCTGATGGTTCAGAACCGACAATGTGCATGTAAAGCCACACCAATCACATACCAATTCATTATAATAACCCACCACCTGGAATCCATGGTGAAGAAAGAACAGAATGAAAGCCTTCCCTGGGGAATAGTTGTTTACCAGTGTAGGAATATGCAGAAATATTTGCATAGATACATTCAGCTTAAAGGCAGGTCAAATACAAAAATGACAGATATCCACATTTTTCAAAAAACTGCGAGCTAAGTAAAAACAAATATATATATATTGGTATGTGATTGGTGTGGCTTTATATATACAATATATGTATATATTTACATAATGTAAAGTTTTTTTTTCCAATTTAAGGGTTGTTACAATAACTTTTCATAACTAATTCCCTTTCAATTTTCGTTAAAGGTCCTTTAAGGAACCAAATGTGGTTCTTCTCTGGCACCCTTTTTAAAAGAGTGTAAGCACTTGGGAAAAATATCAAAGAAATCAAAATGGGCATGGGTGGCGTAGTGGTTAGGACCTTGCTCTTGTGGTACCCAGCAAGGTGCTGTCTCACTACGCTGCTCCCTGGCCACTGCTGATAGCTGCCCCTTGCTTTATGTGTGACTGTATGATGGGTTGCAGAGGTCACATTTCGTTGTGGTGCACTTTGAGTGTGTTCCCAATGACATATATGTCAATTTAAAGAAAAAAATGAGTTCAACATAGAGCTGTGCCCATTTTCACTTGTTTACATATAAACTATAGTGTCACTAAAGTCTTCTTAAGAAGTCATATTTAGCCTATTCCAATGTACTTACAGTATTAAAAGCTCTATTGAGAGACACACTAGATTAGGGTAAATTCACAAAAAGAGGGTTACAGTTACAGGGCCCACTCCCCTGCACATTTTACTGTTTTCCTTGCTTTAACACCTCCAGTTCGGCCCAGTGAGCCCCTTGTTAATAAGGTAAGTTGAAGCAGGAAAAGCTTATAATATGCAGGAGAGTGGGCCTCTAGGAGCCTGGGGAGCACTGTTATACAACATAATGCAGCAGATTACATTTTAGGCTAAATGGAGAAGCATTGGGCAAATGTGAAAATACAAATACTAAACAAATAGTCACTTCTGCTCTTTTCTTTTGCAATTTGGCAAAAGCATGTTTTCATGCAAATATACACATAAAATGGTAGCATCAAATCTAATGCGGAACTTACTATGTAAAGCTTTTTTAATCTGCCATTGTTTATGGGGCTTTTAATTCCCTATTTAACAGACCTTGTGGCACTGACAGGATAAAAACATATTTATCTAATCATTATCGCTGTTTTGTGTTTTTCATAAAATACTAAAATCATTCAAATGGAAAATATCTGTAATAAGTGCTTATTCAATCCCCAAATCCTAGTCCCTTTATTTTAGTTCAATACAATGTTTTTCTTTGTGTTGTTGAAAATGTTTAATACCTTTAGTTATTTATGACTGAGTGCATCAAGCTTAAAGATGGATGGCTGTACACTGCCTGTTTGGAGTGATTTAGTTTATTCCTTTCCCTAAAAAAGAAAAGCTTATTTATGAGCAGTGTGATCAGTTGTAATGGGCAGCAATAAAACAACAGGCCCATTTCATTTGCTGGAATCAATTCCAGTTGGAACAGTCAACAAAGAGCCATTCTGTTCTTGTGGGGAGTTACGTTTCATTCAGAACTGAAAGCTCTTTCCCCCCCATATCAAGAAACCAATCCAATTTTCTGGCGAAGTGAGACGTTGCCTGAAAATCTATAGCACAAAATTACAGTTATATTTCTGGGGTGGTTGTACAAAGAATGATCTGTTTGCAGCAGCAGAAGTAAATAATACCCAGTTTCAAATATAGATCAGTTTGAACAGCTATTGTGATTAAGTTCAGAAGCAAATTTCAACGGTGTTTTACAAACAGAAATTATCCAAGACATTGTACTTAAGTAGATACCAATTAAATCGAACTTTAAATGTTAGGAATTCAGAATATAAAGATTAAAACATATATCTTTATATTCTGAATTCCTACCATTAACAGTGAAGCCTAAATTTAAATCACTGGCTAACCCCATAACAGTAAAAATGTATATTTTTATGCACAAGCTTTATTAATGCAGTTCTTTTCAGTGGATTGACAATTTGTTTGTGAAAGCCTAATGCTAATATTTAATGGCACGTAGCTTAAAAAAATGCGCTTAATATTTTCACTTAACAGAAAAAGTCTGAATTTTTGACCTGTACACTCCTGAAAACAAGGCTCCTCCTCTTTCTCTGATATAAAAAATTTGAATTCACTAAACTTAAAAAAAATAATAAGCAGAACAGAACGGAAAACACAAATATTTGTTTTGTTTACTTACTATTAGAAGATCAGTAAATTCAGAACAATATGGGAGTCTAAGTGTCAGTGTAAATGGTAAAATTGATTCAGAATCTTTACATTACACGGAGGCTCTTTAAATAAAAAGTTTATCATAAATGCTATTTACAGAACCATTTATCAGAACCATTTACAGAAATGGTTCTTTGAGGGACCATCCACTGAAAAGTGCCAAAAAGTGATTCTTCTTTGGCATCACTGCAAAGTCAAGGTTACTTTAGGGAGTAGATATACCAAGAAAGTGTCACTTGTGGCACTGTAAAAAGCAAATTCAAGAAAAAACTTAAACATACTCTTTATTATGAGCAATAAATAAGCTGCATTCTGATTCTGCTTTGATAAGTTTGCATTTTTAAAAGCAACAGTATTAGCAAAGAAATCAACATAAGTTCAAGCTATAGCTGTGTCCATTTTCACTGCTTTACATGTAAACAGACGCACAGTTAGTGTCACTATATTTTTCCTAGGAAGTCAGATTTAGCTTATTCCAATGTCCTTAGACTAGTATAACCTCTATTCAGAGATGCACTTGGTTAAGGTAAATGTAGACAAATGTTTTCATCCAGAAAAAGTGGGTAATACCAGTTCTCTTTGTGCTTCTCATGAGGGCAGACCACCTTCTCTCCTGCCACCTACTGCTATGCACAGAGATTGAAAACCAATTTGTAAACCATTACCATTTTGATATTATGAAAGGGAAAAGACCCTGGTTAATGTAACACATATTAGGGGAATAAGAAAAAGCCCCTGTGTGATTTATGAGACCAGTGCTTAAAAGTCAGATCTGTTTGAAATGCTACTTGACTTCGTTTAATGAGAGCTACGTTACATCTGTGTATGTGAGTGTGTGTGTGTGTGTTCATGTGTATCATTTTTGTGTCTCTGGAACATCATTAAATGCACTCGCTCAAGCGGTACAACTGCTGGCATTTTCCACAGTCATGAAAAAACAAAAAACAAACTAAGCTAAGCTGCAAAAAACAGTGGGACATCAGGTAGTGTCAAAATCCTCAAATCTGGAGCTTTCTCTCTCTGTGTACGTGTGTTTTTGGTGTGTGTGTGCGTGTGTGTGTGTGTGTGCCACACATGAGGAAAAGAGTTTATAACAAATTTAACACTGCATTTGTAGCCTGAGGCTAGATGTAATACTGCATTTACAGACAAAGCAGTTATGATTTGGGCTCCTTCAGTGCAGTGGAGGACACTAAGCTATACTTTTCAAAAATAAAGGTGTTAATAGGTGTTTTTTTTGTATTCTTTTTCTTTCTTTCTTTTATTTTTAGAGCGATGCCAAGAAAGAAGCACTTTTGGTTCCCTTAGCATTTTTCAACCTAGACTCTGTCTGCCACATCTGTGGCCAATAATTTAGAAGCATTTCATTGCAATTAGTAATAGAACAGAGAACCCTCTGACTTAAAATACACCTGTAATGACACAAAAACTAGGCATTGTCTATCATCAGGATTCTGACCCCCAGCGATCCCACAGCAATTACATCACTTGGTGCTTGGTAGAATTGTATAGGGTAGAGTATGTGTGTATATATTCATATACATACACAAATGCCATTTCCTGAAAAGTTTTTATCCAAAATGCAATAAAAACTAAAATCTGTGATGTTTATTCATGTGAACCTTTATTTAACTGACAAACGTTCCAAAAAAAGGTTTTCAATAATTTTACTGAACATGTTACCTGCATTTTGTAAATATAAGCAAATTTAGAATTTGATGCCCGTAACACACTCAACAAAAGTTAGGACAGAGATAAAACAAGATTGAAGAGCACAGAATATTCAAGTAACAGTGGTTTAAAAGACTCCACATTAAGCAAGCTGATTTGTTGCAGGTAACAAATCATGAAATCATGCTTCTGCAAGCACGAATGGGTGGTGGCTCACCCCTTTGTGCCAAAATTTATTAGAGAATTGTTAGGCAGTTCAAAAGAAACATTTCTCAATGCAAAATTTTAGGTCTTTGAGCATCTACCACACATACTATTGTGAAAAAAATTAGAGAATTCAGATAAATCTCAGTGCATAAGCAACTATTGAATGTACATAATCTCCCTCAGATGTCCTGCCTTAGAAACCATCATGTTACTGTGACAAATAAAGCCACCTGGGAGTACTTTAGTAAAACAATTTGCACTTATCACTGTCAAAAAAATTGCACTTGAAAGGGGAGGAAGGAGGAAGCCATACATCAACTTTGTGCAGAAAAGGCACAAAGGCAGTGAGCTCATCTCAGATGGGCCGAAAGACAGAGGAACTGTGTGCTTTGGTGAGATGAGTCCACATTTTATAAAAAGTTCTCTGTGCAAAAGATGAAAAGCCATCCAGTGTCCATGGCATGGGTAAGTTTCATGTATGTGTAGGCACCAATGACCCTGAGGAATGTATCCTAATTTTAGAAAGACATATGCTGCCATCAGTGCAACCTGTCTTCCTGTGCCATCCATGCTTATTTCAGCAGTGTGGTTTTTCAGTGTGCTTTTTAGACACAAAATGTGTGCTTAACAGGCATGCTGCCAGTCCAGATCTGTTTCTATGACATAATTTTATTCTGTGTCAAAACCCAAAAAATTTTAATCAAGCCTAAAGACACCTTGCAATGAGACTTTACCCCTCACCATGCACCCCAAGTCTCAACTCTTTGGGTTTTGCAAGCCTCTTCCTGTCAGGAGTTGTCAGTGGTGAGCTGGAAACATGTGCAATACTGGGATTTTAAGAAATGAAGGATTTAATTCGAAAGCTGGAAAAACACAAAACATGAAACAGGAATCCACGATTGAACAAACTAGGTGGGTGCACGAACATGAAAGGACGTTAATGAAACGCAATGAGGACTAGAAACACAGGGGTATTTATACTAAACATAAATTGACAACACCTGGGAGACACGAGACAGCTGATGGGGGCATGGCTAAGATGAACACGCAGACAACCAAAACACTGACACATGGAACGCACGGGGCGTGTACATCACATAGCCCTCCCCCTAGGTGCAACGTCCCGGTGCGCTAAACCCCACCCACAACCGGACGTTGACCTAGGAGGACAGCAACACTAAGGACCTAAGACATGACGTGAGGAAATCTAAACATGAAACTGTGCAAACAACCAAGACAATAACTGAAACATAGATAACAGAATGGGTAACACCATGGGCAACAACAACTGGGGCTGGGAAAACAATGTTCTGGTTAGAGGAAATGCAGGTCTAGGCTGGGGAAATACTGGTCCGGGCTGGGGAAACATTGTCCATGGCTGAAATGTTCCTGTCATGAACCTCTTGGGATCAGAAACGTGGCCAGGAGACGCACGCAATGTCTGGGTGGAGCCAGGAGACTCACGTGACATCTAGGGGGAACAAGTCGAAGCCGGCGACGTTCGGGGAAAGGAACCATAGACAGTGGCATGAATGCAACACATGGCGTAGGTGCTGATGTCAGGGCGAAGCTTGGCGTAGACTGAGATGTCTGGGCGGAGCTGAGCAGTGGCGGCGAAGTCAGGGCGGATCTGAGCGGTGAGGGCGAAGTCAGGGCGGAGTTGAGTGGTGAGGTTGATGCGGCTCTCTTAGGGTTAATGGTGTCTATGGCGGGACACGTGAGGGTGGGACCAGGCTGCCTTGCACTAGCAGATTCCTCTGGCGTCCTGGACGTTGAGGAATTGCTCGTCGACTCGGAAACTCGGTGACTCTGTTCTTTGACTTGAGGACTCGGTTCTTTGGCTCCATGACTCTGTTCTTTGATTCAATGACTCGGTGACTCTGTGACTCCAACGATGTGCGGCGGCGTGGAGGCGGGTCTTCCGAACTCGGAAGTAATGATCCTTGCTGTGGAAGTGAGGCTTTCTAATGCGACTTGTGACAGCGCTCGGGGAGATCCCTCTGCCTCTACCTGATGCGCTGCCTGTACAGAAACCTCCTTCATGACATGACTTGCCGTCTGAGTTGAGGTCTCTGCAGTCACACGCAGCTCCGTTTGAGTGGAAACTCCCCTTGTCGTCTACCGCTGCTTCTGGACCTGAGGCTGAGGTTCTCTCCCAGCAGCACGCTGGATATTTCAAGCACCCTAGGGGAGGAACTTTTGTGGGCTGCCCCTTTCCACGACAGAGCCACCTCGGGGACTCCATCAACTACTGGTTCAGCCATGTGCTTTTCCCTGCGCTTCTGACACCTTTGAGACGCGTCTCCAGAAGTCGATGCAGGCTCATATCCCCTCTGACTCTGCCAAATAAGCAGGCCCAATCTCCTCCTCAGCTCGCCCAACTCCGGTTCCCCACAACTTGCCTCATACTGTTTCATGTCCCGCAGTAATTTCTCTCCCTCTTTAGGATCTCTCCCGCTCCTTTTCCACTCCTCCACCTCTTGTTCCCAGATTGCTGTTTCCATGGTTGGCGTTTCGTTCTGTCAGGAGTTGTCGGTGGTGAGCTGGAAACATGCGCAATACTGGGATTTTAAGAAATGAAGGATTTAATTCTAAACGCTGGAAAAACACAATATACGAAACAAAACTAGAACACTTAAACAGGAATCCACGATTGAACAAACTAGGCGGGTACACGAACATGAAAGGACGTTCACGAAACGCAACAAGGACTAGAAACACAGGGGTATTTATGCTAAACATAAATTGACAACACCTGGGAGACACGAGACAGCTGACGGGGGTGTGGCTAAGACGGACACGCAGACAACCAAAACACTGACACATGGAACACACGGGGGCATGTACGTCACACTTCCTTTTCCACATTTTAAATAAACTGAAAATTTATCTTTCCAGTGGTAAGTGAAAGTAAGATTGCTCTGGCTTACTTGAGCCTATCATATTGTTCTCTTTCTGTGAGAGTGAGGAACCTGTATGCCTTTCATTGGGCAGATTGGAGCAAAAAACACTATTTCAAAAGAAATAATATAGAATGTTAGTGGCTCAATATCATATTCTTTCATATGGCTTTACATTTCTGGTGGCGCGCAAGCCCCTTGACAGGAGTCATTGTAATAAGAACATCAGTTTTATTCACTTCACCTGTCAGTGGTTTTAATGTTGTGGCTGATCTGTATATACAGTGGGTACAGAAAGTATTCAGACCCCCTTCAATTTTTCACTCTTTGTCATATTGCAGCCATTTGCTAAA
>JBBPDA010000003.1:5270067-5289651 GCA_037974385.1 Arnoldichthys spilopterus
ATTTTAGCAAATGGCTGAAATATGACAAAAAGTGAAAAATTGAAGGGGGTCTGAATACTTTCCGTACCCACTGTATACAAGGACAACAAATAAAAGGCCACAGACTGCTTGACATGCTTTTTATGCTTAAAGAATGGAGTTTATGAGAGAATACTTAAATATTTCATTGATATTGCCCTGTTTGTTGGCTTCTGCCCTGTCTGAGCTATAAAGATTTCATTAGTCATTAAATCATTAATATTCTGCTTTTGTCCTATATAAATTATTAATATGTATTAAGCCATCAGTTACCATGGGATTACTGAGAAATGGTAAAAAATGTATCTGAATTTTGAAACATTCTTCATTTCCCCTCCCTTTAATAAGATTAATAAATATTAGACATTTTTTTCTCTTGGCTTCCATACAAGTGTAAAGAAATATCCAAACCAGTAAACATCATGCTCTGTAATCAAAATATGTAAACAAGGAAATGCCAGCTGTTCACACCAATCTTTAGGAAGTACTGAAATGTACAGAAACATGTTGATGTGCTGTAGAAATAGTTATTCAATGCATTTGCTGGCTGATATTGAACAAAAATTGCAGTTTGAACTTCCCGGGACTATGAGAAGTCCTGCCCCCAAACTGTCAAAAAAGAGAGATTTGCTCGAGCAGATTTCACTGGGGAGAACATGCAAGCTCTGGAGCAGTAGCCAAGCAGAAAGTGTGTTGTGCAGTTCCTGAATTGTTGCTGGCTGTTTAGCTCTGTATATGCAGGTGCCAAAATTTGCCTTCCATGTGTTTGTTTCATGCTCTCAGTTCTCTATATTACTCTCAGTTAATGAATTTGTGTGTGAGGAATGAGCATATGGGCATGGTAGTTGAAACCTACATGTGTAAAATAACTGACTTGTGAGCAGTTTTTGACAAAACTTTTGACAAAATTATAATGCAAAATTGTCTCATACTGAAAATGTATTCCGCATTATGAAGGGATTCAAACAACAGTGACCACAGACTGTTGAGCAGTTGAACTCTTACATCAAGCAGGAATGGATAACATTTTCAAGTGCAAAACTACTACAGTTAGTATCCTCAGTTTCAAAATGTTTTAATTTGTGTATATTTGTAAAATACAATTAAGTTGGTCAGTAAAACTATTTAAAATATTTTCTTTGTACTTTTGACAGTTAAATAAAGGTTCATGTGAATTATCGTATCACAGATTTGTGTTTTTATTGCATCCTAGAAAAATATATAAACCATTTCCAGAAGAATTTGGATTTTTTTCCAAAATACCCTAACTACATATATTTAAGTCTATATAATTATATAGACTTATATAACTATTATAAGTTTTTGTTCATGTGAAAGTGTTAAAATTATGAAAGTGGTTTGTTTGTCTGTTCAACTGTCAAAGAACCAAATATTGTTCTTATGTGGCATTGCCCCCAAAAAAACATTATATATAAAATGTGCACAGAAGGTCCAGGTGTAGGAGGCTGTGTGTTAAACAGTGAAAGGAACGATAGGCTTTGAGGCAGTGTAGGTCAGTCAGTGCCATCAGGGAAAATCTGCAGGAGACTGACAGGCGCAATGAGCTGGCATAGCTAAGAGCCACTAAGCTCTCCCTGGGAGTGAAGCTCATTGGTGGAAAAATAGGAGCAGGTAAAAATCCCTGTTTCAGTTTTTGGGCCTGTTTCCCAGTGATGGACTGATGGAGTGACATCAACACACACATAATTGCAGGGCGAGTGATAATGCAGCTCCGATGAATGCCACTGCTCGGGTTGTGTGCAGGAGGGGATGTCCATGCCCAGTTGCAGGGGGTTCACAACACTGATCTGCAATGAAGCGGTGGGTGGGGTGGAGAAGAGGGGGAAGGAGTCCAGAAGAGGCCAGTCCGAAATGTAGGATTATAGGAGGATCACGTCAGAAATAAACACACATGGGAAACAATGACAGATCAGTAGTGGATCAGAAAGCACAAATGGATGCATAAATGAATGTGACAAATAAACAGATATTATTCAATGTCAGGCAGGAGATGCAAGGTGAAATTAAGAAGGATTTAAGCAGTAGGAAAAGATGGCGAGGACAATGGGGACACAAACCAATATCCAATTTGAATAGGTTTGGAATCAGTGAGTGCATTTATTAAGAATTTAATTTGAAAGTTTATGGGAGTAAGGAAACGAGGGTTTAGTGACAGATCATTCCAAAACAAAAAAGCCCAGCAATTTCATTTTATTTTATTTTATTTATTTATTTGTGTGTGTGTGTGTGTGTGTGTGAATATGGCCCCGAACGTGTTACATTATGCATTAGGTGGGAATAGGAGAGCCGGATTGTTTAGAGTGAACCAGCACAGATGCAGGCACAATAGAATTACAAATAAGAGCACGCAGAGGCAGGGATGGAAAGATGGAAGTGGATAGAGAGAAAGAGGAAAAGGGGGAGAAGAGGTGGGAGAAAATATACTTGATTAACAATGGAACCAACACACACACAAACACATTCACACTGACTTTCAGCTATGTGTATAACAATTCATTGTTTCTGATTAGGCCTCCCAGTATCAGCTCTGAGCCTAGCTGGTGGCAGTTTTTCACTCACTATATTAAGATTCTAAGGCTGCCCTAATGGCCTATGAGCCTCATATGAGCTTCAGTAGAGTGGCCCCCCTTACATTTTAAGTAATGATCCTAAACATCTTTCATTAGGGTCGCCAAGCAACGCAAGGCAGCACAGAAAGGCTTTATTACTCCTTTTCCACAATTTTGTCTTTATGTGCAGTGATTTAGTCACAAAAAAACTTTGAAGCTCAAAACAAAGCTTCAAATTATCATCTAGTGACAATTCAGGTACAGAGATGATGTGCATTTGATTAAAGAATCACTGATAGAAACAGGAATAGTCTATGTGATTGTCATTTTAATGAATGTGGATGTGATGTGGATATAATTACAAGGTGGCAGTAAAAAGACAAGGTCCAACATGCTTGTGGTGAGTTGGAGGACAGCCAAACGAATGGCCACTTTTAGCTAAGGTAGTTCCATGGTTCATCTGAAAAGTGGCACAAACTGAGGTAAGGTAATCTTATCTTACTAATGATCATATGAAAACACAGTTATGCAGCTGCAATAAGGCATCTGGCTTTTTAGCAGTAATATTAGTTCTCTGGCATCGTTCTGGATTCCCCAGGCAAATGATAACAACAACAACAAAAGAGTCTGCCACAAAAAAACTACCCCAAAACAGATATTTGCAAAAATCCTTCTGCCTTTAAGATGCACCAATGCACCAGTAGAAGAGAGTTTTTCTAAGTTTTTCACTCTAGAGATTACCACTGCATGCTGCTACGCATGTTTTGAGGCCAATAAAACAGTGATGAAATTTTTCAGGATATGGCAAGAGTGTCCCATGTCCTCCATTTTTCTTGTATTTCATTTCTCTCTCCAGAGGATCACTTACATATTTATTTGGTTTTATATACCAAAAACAGCTACAACACATTTTACATGACCATTTCCAACCTTTGTAGGTTCCTCTAGATCCTTCTCCTGCCCTTAGAATTATACAGGCCGTTCTTACTGTGCCTTTAAGACTGATGTAGGTAAATAATTATTACTTATGTACGAATCAGTTTGGGACGAATCACTCTACCGTTAATGGGAATGATTAAGCTGCTGGAAGCTCATGTAGATATATGTAAATACACTTGCTTTCATGACATCACAGAAACAGCAAATTCAAAGCAGGCAGTTTTTTGCAGCTTATTAATTTCTTCATTTAATTACCGTTCAATTAAATACTATGTTAAACCCTTTGGTTTTAAGTGAGCAAAATTCAGTTTTCCATGAAATGGGCCCTTTATGGGCTCCCTCTCAGTCAGCCTCTGCAGTAGCTGAGGAGCACTGCACTGGAAGGCTTTTTCTTTAAGAAGGGTAGCATTGTGCCATTCCAATGAGGGCTTAACTGTGATCATACTCCAACTATGAATTGCACAGCCATTTTGGTGAGTATGTAAAATAAATCCAAAATGATAAATCCAACACTGAATGTCTTCTGTAATTATTTATGCAGTCTTGTATTGAGTCTGTTGGTCATTTAGAAGCTGTGTTTCTGACTTTGTGTGAGCTCAAATACATTGTGCATTAGAATAACATTACATTGACCTTATTCTCGTATCTATAGACACTATACTTTTACTGTAGCACCCAAAATAATCGCTTAACCTTAATAAATAATGTGCTTATACTCCAGAGAGCTACTGACAGAAGCAAACTCTCAGCCTGCAGAGCAACATACAGTATTGTTGCCATTTCCCACAAAACACCATACGGTTCTATTTTCAGTGATTGAACTCAGTAAACTGCTTCACACTTAATAACAGGACACACAGAATAAGTCAATAGGTATTCAGAGTCTCTGACTGGCTGCTTCATTATGATTGTGAAGAATAAGCTCCATAAATGAATTGACTCTTGAACTTTTAAAACATTTTAGGGCCATTTTCTAGTGGTGCTAAAGCATCCATGGCCTTTATTAATAGGAGTGCAATGTACACTGGATTAAAACCTTCAATATAGTTACAGTGACAACTTGCTAGCTGCCTGTGCATTCAAACGCCATGGTGCATCTATGGCACATGTTCAAGTGTGATGTTGGTGACATTTTGCAATTGTCCTCAAATTCTTCAGCAAGAAATACCCATAATAGAGGGTGTTAAGTACAGTGTGTTGTGGAGGTGCATGTACCTGTAATATCTGGTTTCTGTGGCATGGAAAATTTGACGAAGGTGGGCTCAGACAGGCCTTTGACATTGCGGGCAGTGATTTCCACTTCATACTGTGTGTTCCACTGGAGAGGCTGCAGCATCACAAAGTCATACACACCAGGAACCAGCTTGGTCATCCACTGTTCCTCTTTTTCCTACACATACACACAAGTACATAAAAATACACACAGACTCATGAACAATACAAAAATGACTCTACTGAGATAGGACTGAGACAAAATTAGTTATACACAGAGGTGGGGTTTAATTTACCACATGATGTCTGCAGTTTTTCAAAAAATAAAAAATGTTTTTTTTACATGTGTATGTTGGAACCTTTACTGTTGTGACAATTTGCACAGGAGAAATTTAACCTGGGGTTATTTATGTGGTTTAATAGTACACAAAAAGTGCTGGAATCTTTCTTGATCCATAGACCATAAAAACACAGACATGGCAGATTAACGCAGGGCTAAAATACCTGAGGAACACTGTTAAAAGATTACATTACAGAACAGAAGACAAACCAATGGACACAGAAGATGAGCCATGTGTGAGAAGTGATCCGGAAGATCACTTCTGGTTGCGCCATAGGATGGCCGCACTGACTAGAGCTCTGCCTGAACTCATAAACCACCACACACTGTCACACTGTCAATTGTCTTACCTCCATCCAATGTGCAATATTGCTGTTCACACTGGTCAGTTTTTCACTTCTGCACATCGCACCTTACACAATGTGCCCTTCACACAGTTTCTTTATATATTTGTAAATATTTTTCTTATATATTATATTTTTGAATTTTATTTTTACTTTTATTTTATATTCTTTCTTATTTATCATGTTCTTCTGCTGAGTTTACTGGTTCTTCTTGTCCAACACATTTCATTGTACTGTTGACCCAACGTGAACATACATATGACCAATAAACCGAACTCTTTTTATTTTAGGGTCAATGAAAATTAAACCAGTGGATAAAGATCCATGCAAAGTGTTGATTTATGTTGGCTGTTATTTCATTTTCTACAGTGTAATTTTTAAACTAATGTGAAAGCCATTGTTTTAGTAAACTGCGTTTATGGGCATGGCCACCAACATTAATACAATGCATTTCTTTGCTTCAGATAAATGATTTAAGGTGGTTACAGAAACAGAGGAGGAAGGATAACGGAAATGCAGATGAAAGCGGCAGATTCCAGCTACCATCTGTTCTGTTCTTAGACAGAATCGCTCTGTTTCTTTGGAATATAACACCAACTTTCCCATCAAAATCACACACACACACACACACACATTTCTTTTTCTTTTTCTGTCCAAGGTGCACATATATATGCAATTTGTGTGTGTATGTGTGTGCGTGTGTGTACAACTGTATGTGCAACTGCATGTTTATGCTGTTTTACTGGCTGTACTGCAACTAAACCCACACAAAAGGCAGTGAATCTAAACTCCAGCCTCCACACTCCACTTCTGAAAAGTCATCCTTTTCATATTTTGACATTTTCAAACTGCCAGAGCTCTTTAAAAGCTAAACGGTTGAATATGCATTTCACACGTCTGCCAGGCCTCAGGCACTCTGTCTCTTCAGAGTGTGACATCTCCATTTCCCCTGTTCTTACCTCCACATGCACTGAGACATCAGAGAGAGAGAGAGAAAGAGAGGGAGAGAGTGAAAGAAAGAAAAAGCGAGAGAGTGAAAGAAACACACACACACACACATAAATATTATTATTATTATGATACAACCCCAAATCAATAAAAGTTGTGATGGTATGGAAAACGCAAATAAAAAAAGAAAGTAGTGAATTTTAAATTTACTTTGATTTATTGTATTACTGTATTTAATTGCAGACAATATGAACACAAAATATTTTATGTTTTGTCTGGTCAACTTCATTTCATTTGTAAATATACATACTTTCTTGTCATTCAGACCTGCAACACATTCCAAAAAAAGTTGGGACAGTAATGCATTTACCACTTTGTAATGTTGCCATTCCTTTTCACAACACTAAAAAGATGTTTAGGGAATAAAGTCACCAAGTGATGAAGTGTTTCAGGTGTAATTTTGTCCAATTATTCCTGCAAACAAGTCTTAAGGAGGGAAAAGGTATGTGGGCAACAGTACTTCCTCCGCAGCCAGGACTTTGTAATGTGTGCAGAATGTGGTTTTGCATTGTCTTGTTAAAATATGCATGGGCGTCCCTGGAAAAGATGTCTTCTTGAAGGCAGCATATTGTGCTCCAAAATCTTAATGTACTTTTCAGCATTAATTGTGCCATCACAGAGGTGCAAGATACCTTTGCCAAGGGCAATGACACAACCCCATACCATGACAGACCCTGGCTTTTGGACTTGTTGCTGGATGACAGTCTGGATGATTTTTTTCTTCTTTGGTCCAGAGCACACAGCATCCATTTCTCCCTAAAAATAATGAAATACTGATTCATCTGACCACAGTACACATTTCCACTGTGTGATGGCCCATCCCAAAAGTCTCTGAGCCCAGAGAAGTCGACGAAACTTCTGGACACTGTTAACATAGGGCTTCCTTTTGGCACAGTACAGTTTGAACTAGGATTTGTGGATGTAACTACATATTGTGGTACTTGACAAAGGTTTGCCAAAGTCATCCTGAGCCCATGTGGTGATATCGCTCATAGATGACTGACGATTCTTGATGCAGTGCCGCCTGAGGGATCGGAGATCATGGTTGTTCAGCTTAGGCTTTCGCCCTTGTCCTTTCCGCACTGAAATTTCTCCAGGTTTCTTGAATTCTTTTAATTATGTTATGCACTGTTGAAGATCAAATCTCTTCATATATTTCTTTGGGGAACAGCGTTTTTAAACATTTCAATAATTTTCTCAAGTACTTGTTGGCAAACTGGCGATCCTCGGCCCATCTTTGCTCCTAAAGGACTAGACCTTTCTTGGATGCTGCTTTCACACCAAATCATAATTACAATCACCTATTGACATCACCTGTTTAAATTACATCATTATTTAACCAATTTACCTCTGTACTAGTCCTAAATTGCTCCTGTCCCAATATTTTTTTAGAATGTATTGCAGGTCTGAATGACAGGAAAGGATGTATATTTACAAATTAAATGAAGTTGACCATACAAAACATGACATTATTTGTGTTCATATTGTCTGCAATGAAATACAAGTCAAAGTAAATTAGAAATCACAACTTTCTTTTTTTACTTTTTTGTACGTTCTGATTTGGGGTTGTAGATAGATAGACAGACAGACAGACAGACAATAAGACAGGCAAAAAGACAAAAAGATAGACAGACAGACAGACAGGTATTCAGATAGATAGATAGTCAGGTAGGCAGAGAGACAGGCAGGCAGAGGCACAGGTACAGTATTGAGTACTCCATTATGCAAGAGGAAGAAAAACTTCTATTCTTTACAGAAACAAAGCTGAGTTCACCTCATATAAACCAAAAGACAATGGAAACGTGTGCTGTAGTCAGATGAGTCCACCTTTCAGCTTGTTTTGAGGAAAATGGACTCAGTGCCAAAAATGAAATGGACCATCCAAATTATTATCAGTGAAAAGTGCAGAAGTCAGCTTCTCTCATGGTCTGAGGGTCTGGGGACGGGGAGTGGTGGGTGAGGAAATCAATGCCCATGTTGTGGGTGTAACGATACCATTAATGCGGAGATGTATTTTGGTATTTTAGATACATATTCTGGAGTCAAGGTGTTATCTCTTCCTGGGAAGGACAGTGTTATTCAGCAAGACAAGGCCTGGTCTCATTTTGCACAGAGTACAACAGTGTGGCGTACCCAGAGTATGTGTGCTTGACTGTCCTGCCAGCAGTCTAGTTCTGTCTTCTGCTGAAAATGTATAGAGCTTCATAAAGAGGAGAATCTGATAAAAGCCACTATCGACTGTTGAGTAGCTGAAGTCCTGTATCAAACAAGCATAGGCACAAATTCCACTTGCAGAATTGCATTAGTTAGTCTCCCAAGTTCCAGAATGATTAAATAATATAATTACAAGGCAGGATGATGTAACACAGTGGTAAACACACCTCTGTCACAACCTTAGACTGTGCTGCAGGGATCAAAATCTAAATGTCTTTATATTTACAAAATATATTTACACTGCTCATAATGGTTCAAAATTACAAATGATTGTTTTTATTGCATTTTACCAATGTTTTTTTTGTATATATATTTTTAAACATTTATCAGTAAAATAATAGTTCAAGAGAGTTAACAAATCAGTTTTTCTTGTTTTTATTGCATTTTATGAAAACTCTCAACTGTTCTGGAATGGAGTTTGTATTACAGTGCATAATGTGATACCTTTACTTTATTAATAACCTTCCTTTTAGCCCCCATGGTGATGTTGAGGTTCAGCACAAGACAGCTTGGGTCTATGAATTTGCTTATAACTTAGATAATGCATGTGACAGACATCAGAACACCTTTTAGCTTAGAATGTTCCAGTTTTACAGTGACTCATTTAGTAAAAATCTTTTAACTTACAGCCTAACTTTGAATATAATTGGATTAGCATCTTTTTTTAAATGAGCAGTCTGCTGATCTGCTTATTAAATAAATGGGTTCTGGTATGTTTTGTGATCTTTACTTCATGCACAGCAGAAAAAAACATCATGTGTGACTGCAAACATAAATGTATTCATAAGCATTTTGTCCCTTTTCACACTAGGTGAGGTGTGAGTTTTCATCTTTTTGAGGGATAATATTCTCTGTCTGCCCTTCTATCTGCCATGCTGTGACTGCATGAGCTGTGACTGCTCATGAGCTGTGCTCAGAGGAGAGACTGTAACATGCAATCAGAGAGTCACAGCACATGGGGAGTTGAGAAAGCAGAGCTACTTAGTGTCTAAACTAAACTGCAGCGATTGTGCGTAAAAGTGTATACGATAACAGGTTTCTTTGTTTGGTGGTGTGTGGTGTGGCAACAAATGTCCCGTTCTGAGACCAAGTACAGCCCTTCGCCAACCGTGGCAATTTCCTAATGACAGCGGAAGCTTTCAGCAGGAAAATGCACCCTGCCACACCGCACACACTCTTCAGAAATGGTATGAGGAACATGACAATAAATTCAAGGTTTTGTTCCAGCCCCCAAATTCCCCAGATCTCAATCCGATCAAGCATCTGTGGGATGTGCTGGGACAACAAGTCTGATCCGCGGGGGCTCCACCTCGCAACCCACAGGACTTAAAGGATCTACTGCCATCGTATTCGTGCCAGACACCATACCGCTTTCTCAGAGGTGTTGCAGAATCCATGCCTCAGCTAGTCAGAGTTGTTAAGGCATGTTGCATGTAGATGACACATGGCATATAAGGCAGGAGGTCATAATATTCATCATTGTATAATAAGAAAGAACAATAGCTAAAGTAATTTTTCCAAACCTTAACCTCAATTCAGAATTGAGACATTAACTTAAACATTAATCATAACACTGTAACAAATCATGTGAGTGTTACTAAATATCTTGTTACAAATTAAGCATTTGAATATAATCTATTGTGGACATTCCACAATTGTAGATGTTTTTATACATAAGAAAAACATATGAACAATTTTACAGAATTAATTTACAAATTAACAAACAACTCTGTGAGTACATATATGCTTAAATAATGGCTAAACAATTTATTTTATATTAAAATCACAATTCGAAAGAATGCAATTTTTACTTCATAAGGGCTGCAGTGTAATGTTTTCATTAGTGGAGTTTAAAAATAATAATGAAATGAAATTTTGCAATTAAATTTAATAAAATAATTACATTTAAATTGCAGTCAAAATGCTTGTAAAAATAGCAATAAATAACAATTAAATCATTCAGCATGAGACATATTAGACATGGTAGGCCTGTATGTAGTGTATGTATTATTTAAGTTAAGAAAAACAACAGTAGTGTAACTATAATACAAAGGGGTACATGACTGCATTTAAAGAAGCAGACAGTTGTGACTCCAAAGAGATAGTTGTTTTGTTTTGGACTGTCTTGTAGTATTATGACTTGAATAAAATGAACCAGGTAAGTGTACTCACACTTTTGTTAATGCATCTTCTAGATCTGAACTAGGTGCAGCTTTCCAAACATAGCTAATAAAAACCACATTGGGTTTCATGAGGTCTCTTAGCCAATATAGTATATATGAGCATGTTCGCTACTAAAATGTAATTGTATAACTTTTTAAATTTCTGCTAATATATATGATGCTTTACACTGACCTGGTTCACACTTCCACATAAACATCCACACATTTTTGTCTTTCAGAGCACATACACTAATTTGTCTGTTGAGACTACATGACTGTAAAAGGCATCTAACCACTTTTGAAAGAAAACAAAGAGTGGCATCAGTTACAGCCAGCTAGTGCAGCTAGGGTGTCCAGAAAAAATTATGTTTATTACCTGTTTTAAACAGGTAGATATTATGAAAGAGTGGTTGCAAGTCTAAGACCGCTGTCAGACACGGGCAGACATTGAAAAAGTCTTGTTTAAAAAGAATCCTCCAAACCCAGTCCATACATCATTAACTTTTCAAAGCTCATATTATGAAGGCTCTCACTCAGAAGCCACTTTCAAAAAAAGAAGACAAAAATGGTATAATAAGTCATCTCATACGCCTTTTTCTATATGAAGATAGATTTCTTTTCATTTGATGAAGCCAAGAGAAGCTTTAAACCCACATAATGCCTACTATCAACTGTTCAACATTCAATATGTTCTTATATGGTTTATGTGATGTTCTGTTGATAACATGTATCATCACAAAACCTTTCACCTCCGGAATTGTAACTTCTCAGAAGAAAGAAAAATTAGCTTAGTTAAATAGTTCCAAGTTTATGTTAAATTGTTTTTTTGAAATTTTTTCCCAAATGCAACAATATGACGGCACTGCTATAAGTACCGGAGTGACTTTGAAGGCAGCTTTGGTGCTTGTTAGTGCTGTATCCATGCATTATGCTGTGTATAGACCTATCTCTTCTGTTACTGCTGAAACACTCTAGAAATACACACACTGTTCAGTTCTTGCTCCCAAAAGTTTACAATTATACCCAGTTTTCACATTAACATATTAGCCCAATTAAGTCTGCATATTCTTCCATTTGATAGGTTGCTGTGCTGAGTGATATGGCACTGGCTGTGTAGGCGCATGTGACAGTTCTAGATCAGGTAAATAAGTGCTGACAGATGATGTGTTCTATGAAGATGAATGAAACTAGCAGCCACTTCAACATCACTTAAATGACTGACAGTTAGAAAGTTCACATCTTCTGGAAACTAATTGGAGAATAACAGAGTTGTACAAATGATATAGCACACACACAAATACAAACACACATGTACGCACGCCAACCCACCTCCCACTGCACATTGAACACTTCAAAGCGAATATACATAGTGCCAGTGTCTTCTGACACTGAAAAAGAGCAGATCAGCAAAAGCCGATTCCCCCTATCTGAATTAGCGGCCTTATGCATTTATGCATTCATTTGTGTCGGGACACTTGTAGGGAGACTATTCTGACAGCTCACTATGCTCTTAGCTCTGTGTCTGGAGGAAGGGCTTGGCTTGATCTGAGTCAACCACACACTTTCACAACCCTAATCCACAGCAGCAGCACCTACTCGACTGCAGATTTGCTCTCATGAAAACGCTGCTAGTCATTAGATACAGTTAGACCACAATTACATTTTTTGATACATCAAGCATTCTCTAGAAACAGTGGTCAGCAAAATGACTTGCCCTTGGTTATGCATTTGCTAAATGGGGAAATATAATTTAGTCATGAATTGAAAAAAAATATGAATAAATGAATAAGTGAGATGTAAAAGCTACACAAGTCCATGACTCACTGTTTTGTATTTGACAATGTACTCCAAGATTGGCATTCCTCCATCATCTTGTTTGACCAGGCCTAGCCTGTAGGCTTTCCCAACTCCTCTCTGGCCCTGCACTGAAGGAGGACTCGGCTCTCCTGAGGAACAGACCAGACTTCAGAGTTTACTTGAGATTTGGTTTTATGCTCACATGATGATTTCATTGCATTTAAAATTAAATAGGACTACAGAAATGTCAATATACAACACTACTGTCATAATGTCTGCCAGCTGGTAGAACTGAGCACAGACTTGGGGACAACTGGCAAAAAATATATTTTATAATATAAAAGTGTTCCATGTGAACTGTGACATATTAGCAAACACATGAACACTGTACACCATGTTGTCTTTGTTTCGCAATGTCATATTTCCATTTAATTTGACATATTGTTATTTATGTAGCTTTTTCTCACTGTCCAAAGTCAGTGTCAACAGTGGCTTTTCAATAATAAAAGAGTTTTTATATTTATTACTTTCTAGTTTTTAAAAAACTGGGAAAATAAATATGAAAATACATATTTTTAATCTGGCCTACTGTTGGCCTGAATGCCAGTTTCAGTAAAGAATTTTCCTCACTAGATATTATGTAAAAATAACTGCATGGTCTACAGCAACAGACTTCTTGATAAGTCAATCTAACATATCACATAAAAAGTGGGGTTGACATGGAGCACTTTGTGTAGCTGGGAATTCCAGTAAGGGTTACACACTCACGTATGGGCAGCGTCTGAAAGCTCTCTGTGCGGCTGAACTCGCCTTGGCCTTTTCCATTCACGGCTGCTACTCGTACCTCATAAGTAGTGTTGGGCTCAAGGTTATTGAGCAGCACTACCGCTGCGAGAGGGGAGAGAACGAGGGATGCAGAGGGTGAGAAACAGAGAGAAGTGTGAGAGAGTGAGAGAAGAGCAAGAGGATGAGTGCACCAGACACATGAAATGAGTATAGATGAAGGTCTCTATTTCAAAGTCCCTATTGCTTTTCTCAATCATGACCAAGGTTTCCAATTACTGCTTTCCCCAATCATGCCCCCCAGTCTCCGCTTTTCTCAGCATTATGGATATTAGCTCTGGGTTCTTCAAGTAGTCGAGCTTGCTTATCTGGCTGTCCGATTTGTCCTTTAAGTTCCTGCAAACCCTTCTGGGTGTTGTGGAGGAAAAATCAATTTGTGATCTTGAAACGTTGTAATCTCTGCCAGTGCAGAGGAAGCCTCTCAGAGTTCGAGTCCTATGTTCCAGTCCTTATAGGCAGCCACACCCAAACACAGCATAAAGTCAAGATTGCAGCAGTATTTTAGTGGTAGCATGTGGTGTGTCCTTCTGTTCTTGTGGGTCTGAGGGGAGATGCTAGCAGGATGTAGCGTTAAACTATTACTTAAGACACTTCAAAAATCTTGGGTACTGCTTCTTTCTTCACTTTCTTTTATTAGTCTTTGCTATTACACTGACACTGTCAGACTCATTAATACTCTGAGTCTAATCTAAGAAGGTTTCAAACAGTGCAGTCTGATGTGTTCTACGTATATGAAAGGCAGCCATAATGTCCAACACTAGAAAATGGCTGGTTGAGGGTGAAGGGTTTGGTTTTGTTCGTGAATTTTCACTTTGCTATAACTGCAGCATTTCCATTTAAAAATCAATAAAAACAAAGAGAAGGAAGACTTTTACAGAGATCCCCAGGTGTATATATAAAGGCACAATAAAAATATAATGTGTACACCCATTGATGATGTTATGAACAATGGATATTACACTCACTCTGTGTTCCATGTGATTTCATGTCTCTCCAGTCATGCGCGCTGATGTCTTTGTATCTGACCAGATAATGGTCAATGGGAACTCCGCCATGGGAGTCTGGCTTCATAAAAGTAACTGTGGCTGTGCGCTGGGCCACAGAGCTGAGGCGTACGGAGTAGGGGTTTGAAGGTACATCTGAAACAGTCACAAACAAGATCGTAAATAGCCTTGCAATTTCAAACAGTTTTATTCTTTCCCAAAACATGTCTATTGATGCCCATTAAAGGTACTGAGGTATATCAGGGGCTGCACAGAACTTTCAAGGCCTTCCAGTGAAGGCCCAAAAGCCAACATCTATCATGGTACGGGGTGCATCAGTGCCCATGACATTAGGGGGTTTGTATATGTGTGCTGCCATCAAGGCAAAGGTGATGTAACACATTGTTAAACATGCTTTGGTGTCAACTACTGTTTTGAGTGTGAATTAAATTCTATAACTGTTAATATAATTATGAAATACATTTAACTGGTAGTTACTTTTATACTTTTGTAATTTAAATAAACCTTCAGAAGAATTATTGTTTTTAATTGCATTTTACAAAATGTTACATTTTACCAAAACTTTTCTGAAAATCTATATATTGCATGTAGTATGAATTGTAATTATAGCACTTGTACAAGCATTAAATCACATGTAAAAGCAATATTTCGGTATATGTCAGTTATGTTAGTATTTGCAAGATGGCAAGATATATTATGAAGTAAGTTATTGTCATTGTGCTGAGATAACATAACAACAGGCCTAGTTAAAAAATCACATCAGTTCAGTACAATGTCAGGTACATCATAAGACATCTTTTGAATACTGATGCAAGCTCTTTATCAATACTCAAGTATAACTTGAGTTCAAATATTCAAAGCAATCAAACCATTAAATATTTAAATCCATGCTTATGAAATGGTTGGAAGGGTTACTTTCAATAATTATGTAAGGCTTGAAAGAGGGAAGCTGGACACACCTGCATGTAAAGGATATTTTTAATGTAGCAACCCACTGGACAGAAAACAAATCATGTTCTCCAGGGGTTAAAAAAAAGTAACAAGGGCAGGGCAAAATCAGAATGAATAACAGTGTAGGTCCAGATCACGCAAAACACGATTAAACAGGCAAAGTCCAAAAACAGACACGGGGTCAAAATACAATACTGCTCAGAAACATGTGCTCATGAGACCTTGCGTCAACTGAGTCTCGACTGAGCTCAAATCCCCAGGTGAGTAACAGGCCGATTAGTGCCACCTGGGAGGAGACGTGTCCGTCGAACTCCGGACATGCAGGCCGGCTGTGACCTGTAGGCAGTGCCTTAGCCTCCCTTACAAATTACAACTTGTCATTATAATCCTCCCTATATTTCTTTTGCTAAAATTATCTAGACAAACTAGACAAAGACAAAAATGTTAATTTTACTGAAATAATGAATAATAAGATATATCAAAATATTGAAAATAAGCTAGATGATAGCTTAGGTACTAATTCCATGGCCTGTTTCCCAGAGACTCATTAATCTATGTAATTAATGTATTAAGCCTAGCTGAAACAACACAAAACATTGCCTTGAGATATTTACAAATATATTTGTTTACAATGTGCAATTTAAAAACCCAAATTGAAGGGAGCGGTGTTAAGTCTTAATTTAAGCCAGACACCCCTATATTGGTAGCCTAGTTTTACCCACAGGTGTGTACAGGTTGTTTTCTTGATGATTTCACTGTAAGTCAATGAAAAACATATTTTCAAAAATGTGATCTTCTTTGTTCAGTTGTATTTTTTTGTATGATATTTTTTTTAAGGAGCTGCAATAGTGGTAAACTTGTCCCACACAGTGCCAGTAAAAGAGGTTTCATTCAGGTATCTGTCTGCCAGTCACAATCTCCTTCAGGATCTCCCCCTTCATTTTCCCCAGTAGAGCAAGGAGATGTCCTGAGCTGAATTACAAACACATACCTCTATCAGAGAGAGAGCAAGAGAGAGAGAGAGAGAGAGAGAGAGAGACAGAGAAGGAAAATGGACGAATGATGAAGAAAGAGATGGTAAGTGAGAAAGTGGTACGAGCAAGAAAATAAATGGGTGTTACTGAAAGCGAGAGAGAGTAACAGAGTGTGTGTGCGCACACACACAGTTGTGAAATGACAGAGATGGAGAGAGAGAGAGAGAGAGAGAGAGACAGAGAGAGAGAGAGAGAGAGAGAGAGAGAGAGAGAGAGAGAGAGAGGGGCAGATGAAGTGGACTGGGAGGTGTTATTTTAGAATGCTAATGCACTGGCTGTTCAGTCTGTCTGCTGGTGTGTGCTATCATGGAGAGGCTGAACATCCAGGAAAATGCAGACAGTGTCTTCTGCCTGTAATTCCACTGACTTATTTTGGTGGGCATGTGTGTGTATAGCATGTGTGTATGGAATATGTGTCCAAGTTTATAGTCTGCTTTCTGAAGTCCACTATAAGGCCACTTAAAATGTTTGTGTCATAATTCATTTTTATGTTATTTTTTCTGGCTTGTCTTTACCACCTTCAATTACACAGCCTATTGCTGTTATTTTGACTATAGGACAGATTTATGAAAATGAACTGTTCTGGTTGGCTACCTTGTATTGCACCTCATTAAAAAGCCTTGGTGGATTGAAATGTACAGAAAACAAAATGTAGACAGAAATCCTCAAGGACATTGGATGTCTGGATGATTTGAAATGCTGCAGTAATACATTTGTTTGTTGTCAGTGATGAAGGGCATGCTGTTTAATCTCTCACCCCCATATCTTCAACCCCAAACAACTTTGCTTTGCTATAACAGTAATAATGCTCACTGGTTCATTGTGAATGGTTGGACTAAACTGATGTAGGCTAAATTAATGGGCACACTGTAATTTTTCATGGTTGTGATGTCATAGTAATAATGCATTTAAAGTGGCTGCTTCTTTACAGCTTTGGTTTGAATTGTATTGGAACTGAATGGGACATTTTAAAATGCTACATAGCTCAATCTCTTTTATTAAAGAAGAAATAATGGGGAAAAAACAAGGAAGTTTGCATTTTCCATGATAAGGTCACTTTAAATACCCTGTCTCAAATTTACTGAGTAGATGCTAACAGTCCAAAAAAAAAACAATCCTTTAAAAATCCTTGTGCCCTGCCTTCTCCAATGTAAGCTGACTGAACATGCATTATGATTTGCTGGCTACAGGGTAATTGTAATGACACAGAACAGTGCTGGAGGACTCTGCACGTTTTGTTAGGTTGAGGAGATAAAAGAAAAAATATTTTCTATATTAGCATTGAGTATAAAAGAAATAGCTAATAAATACGAGAATCTTCAAGCTAGTGTCTCTCAAACTACCTACTATATCTAAACATTTAACGAGAATATGTGGATCTTTTTTATTTCTAAAGTCTGCCCTCTTGTCTCTATTACAAAATGAGAATCTCAGAGGTAGTGTGCATAAAATCCCTTTGCCACTGCATTTGCCAATATGAGTGGGCATATCTTGGAACAGCTATTTAGAAATCGTTGTGATTAATATGCAAACACCTTGTTCTATGCAAATCTTTTAGCTCAAAATTTATAAGAGAATTAACACCCAAGTTCTTTTACTAATAAACAGTGCTGGGGTAGTTGCTCAAACATTGGCATACAAAGAGCCAGTAATTTCTCTTAAATTTCTCTTCAATATTTTGTGGAAAAAGTAATGTCTTCTGTTTTTACTTCTACATCGGGAAAGCTTAAAAAAAGCTTAATAGCCAATTCAGTACTTAATTTAGGGGGGAAAATGTCACATTTATTTGTACAACATGATGTATAACTGATGGTAGGTTTACAAAATGACCTGGTCCAAGCCACTAGCGAGCAAGACAGAGGTGACAGAGGCAAGGAAAAACTTCCTAAAACTGGAGGAATAAACCCTGGGAGGAACCAAGACTCAAAAGGGGAAACCTATCACCATCTATTTGGCACTGCCAGAGAGAACAGAAGAATATCATTATGGAGATTACTAACAGTACAAGGCAGAACTGAACACACTTAATTGCTGATGGCCACTACAGTCACTACACTAAAGTAGTAGGATCGGTTAGAGCCCGTAATTAGTAGCAGCACATTAGCGTGATTAGACAAGAGTAAACTTGTCCCAGATATGTTTCAGTAGTTTTTCCGTTGCTGCATATATTCACAATTCAAATGCACATGCACATGCAGATTACATAGAACAGGTATGAATAACACGTACATGTAGTCTCAAATGCATTGTGCATAATTAATCTTGTTCTTTTAAACACAGATAAGTAACACAAGTAATGAAATTCCTATTAAGCCTGTAACTTTAATGTGATTACAAGTCACTACAGAAATTATCTGACTGTTCTGTGTGACTCTCTACACAGCTAACAATTCCTGCTTTTGAACCAAACCACCCTTGCTGTCATAAGAAAACCTTTTTTTACATTTTGTGAACCTTCCATGACAAATGAATCAGCAAAAATCTATTAAATTAAAGTTATTAATTTACCCTTTTGAAGAAGATATTCTTATGACAGAGATGCTTTGGAAGCTACGCTGCTTTTTTAATTACTCTTACAAGTGAGAATAGATTAGTAAATTGCACTCTAGAGTCTGATGAACAGGACCCTGCAGCTGGTGGAGAGAAGCAGAACACTCACCTGCCTGAGCCAAGATGAACTCTTGGAACCGCATGCCAATGTTGTTTCTGGCTGTACAGTTGTAGCGGCCAAAATCCCGATCTGACATGGGAGTCACCTGGAGCAATGAGAGCAGAGTCAAAACAATAGGTTTCACAGAATGCAGAGCTGTATTGAGCCATGCAAAAGGTGTGCCTTGACTTCACAAGAGTGAAGTCAAGACTGTATGCCTGGTGGTAGGAAATCAATGTCAAATGCCAAAAGCAAATTGTTAAAGCAAGTTGTTTGCGAGTTGAAGGGGATAAGAACTGGATAAGCAGACAAAGCATAAACAATCTTGGATTCTGTTGTGTATTGTGGTTCTTTCTTCTTTTCTGTATGCTATTCAAAATTTCCTAAATATGTTATATAAGTTAACATCTTAAGTTAATACATACAGTGGTGTGAAAAACTATGTGCCCCTTCCTGATTTCTTATTCTTTTGCATGTTTGTCACACTTAAATGTTTCT
>JBBPDA010000003.1:5297339-5335450 GCA_037974385.1 Arnoldichthys spilopterus
ATGGGTTAAATGCAGAGGTTGCATTTCGTTGTGGTGCTTGAGTGTGTTCACAATGACAAATAGTCACTTTCACTATATGAGCTTGCTGAACATTCAAAATCCATGGACATTAATATGGAGTTGACCCCTCTTCTTGAAACATTTTGGGATGCTAGGCACTGATTTGGACAACTGGAAACACCTGACTCTAATTTTACATTCAGATTTACTTATTTTTCTGTTTTTGTTACAACCCCGTCTAAGACTAGGCCACAAAATGAGTGTGGGCTTTTTCCCCAGTCCTGCTATCAAACCAAACACTGGATACAACTCAATAAATAAATGACCAAGTACAACATATTCTTCAACTCTGCTGTTTATCTGCTTATCTATCTTCGGGACATTTTGATCATATTCATGTAGATGTACAGAAACCTCAAAAGGTTTGTAATCTTTATAATCACTGTATGTATCTGAAATGACTATAAAAATCTTGGAAAAATTTTACTACTTCAGAGTGCACTTTCTAATAGACAGGGATTTGGTTGTCAGTTGAGATTTAAGCAATATTTAGAACGAACCACTTGCATACATACATACACCATCAACTGAGTATGCATCTGTGTGCTGAGAGAAGGCATAGTATACAAATGTTTATGCTTCCTCTAACAAATTCATGATAAGGCTTCTTTCGTGTGGCAGTACTGATTAGTAAGCTAAGTGATATGCAACAGCTACCTCCTCCAGGTGAAACAGTGTAGAAGCTGAACTGCATCACTGCTTTTAACTCAATAAATATACATTAGAAGTGCACTCCCACAGGCAGAATAGTAACAGCACAAAAAGGTGACTCACACTCCTATTTGTTTTGGCTGACTTGAACACTATATGCACTGGTGCTAAATAAGGAGGGGGGCCAGGTGGATGTCTCTCCAGCTTTTTTAAATTATACGCAATGCATTTGGAGAATCTACCTACATGTGTACTTTTTAACCTAGCTTTATGTTTAAATTGCTGTATGATGGCTTTTGTTTTTCTTTGTTTTGCACCCTTGAGCATAAGCTTGAATTTTTAACACAGTTTATTAGTGTGCAATATCGATTATGATGCCTGTATCAAGATAAATGAAAGTAAATTTTTTCAGCCTCTGCAGACAAGAAAACACAACATAAAGTATAACTGTTTCATAAGGAAATGGATCACCGCTTTAACAGAAAATCCACTTAAAAGCATTTTTGTAGCTTAAAGCTCATGTGAAGCCTGTGCATTTGAAGGTGGCTGTGAGTGCCTAATAAGACCACAGAGCTCAAACTCCACAGACTTTGGCATGGAGTTTATTACAATGAGAAGCAAGTTTTATGAGTGTGGGGAAATGCATGAGACAGATGCCCAGCCAAGTGGAAAGCCCTGCAACTCTCCGGTTAGCTGTCAGGGGTTGTAAAAAAGGAAAGTTACAACTACGTTTCCCATCACCCTTTGCAAAACAAAACTCTCATCCAATAACTAGGTTTCATTTAAATTAGCTCTTTGAAGAATACCCTTTGCTTGCACATTGAAAGGATTCTGATGACTACAGAATAAATCTCCATACATTTGCATGAGCAGACAAGGTGCTATCTGAATAATCTGCAAAAATGCTGGCAGCTTCATGAAAATCTAAATTGAAATTCTTGGCCATAAAGAAAGTGTCATCCATTTTCTGTTAAATAATTTAAGAGCCTATTTATGGAAGGGGAAACAGTTCACACTGGAGGGTGAAAGCAAGGCTGATGGGTGAGGAGGGTTAAGAGGAAGAGTGAGTATCTAACCGTCACATCAGTCTCTCAGTGGCAGGATTCCCTCTGTGCAAACAGACTTTGTGCAAACTCTATAAACCATTATTTACTCACTTACTTGCACCATTTATCCAAACACTCAGACCAGGTACTTATCTGATATTGACTGTTCTAAGTAACCCTTGTGTACCACCCTAAAAAGTTCCCTGCTGACATTTAACTGATCGCTTTAAGTGCCGATTCTAAATACAAAGAGGTTCCTCTAGTCTGATTTCTGTCATTATTAGATTATTTAAATCACACACTTGGATCTGGATGAACCTGACTGTGAGTCTGTTTATCAGTCATTTGCATCATCTCTGCTGAAGCAGTTTAAACAGAATTGCTTGCTGTATTCCCCCTTTTTTAAATTCCCCAAATAGTTTTGACATTTAACACATCATAAATGAACCGTTATGGAAAATAAATGACTTCTCCAACAGTTTGATGTGCTGAATGAGTGGAATGAAGTGAGATCGCTCACCGAATACTTTTAGGAAGATCTCCTGCTGCACTTCACCTGCCTTGTTGGAGGCCTTGCAGGTGTAGGAGCCGCCGTCGTCTTGCTTAATGTTCCGGATGGTAAGAGTTGTCCCTCGTGCCCTCATTACATACTGCTCTGACTCCTGCAGCTCCACTCCTTTTCTATTGGATCCAACGCACACATACACAAGTGTTAGGCTTCATACAGTGAAAGAAAGAAAATTGAAAGATAAAGCAGGGTAAAGACTAAATAACACAAAGGCATGCAACAAAAACAGAGACAAAGAATGACATATGTACCACACAATGTTCCTCATTTTGGGTTTTTACTTAACTAGTGCTATATAGGAAGAGGTGTGCAGGCGAGATTGAGCAGTGGAGTAATTGAATGTTTTAGGAGGAGATTACAGCAGGAGCTTTAGACTGTCATAATGCTGGCTGCGGATGGAACGGAAATGAAACCCGTTTAAAGCAGGGGGCCAACAGGAAATGGAGAGGACAGAACAATCTCACAGAGGCCAGAGGAAGAGAGCAAGACCATTAGAAAGAAGCAGTAAGACATGAATACTGGTGGTGGCTCAGCTTCTGTACCTATTACATAAGATCTGCCAGAAAATGCTGATTAGACACAATTAAGACACTCAATATGACACTTATTTCTTGTATTTTTATTTTTTTTACAATTTAATGAAGTGTCAATTTTTTACTCTTACTACTATTCTTCTCTGATAATGTGAAGTTGTGTGCAGCTGTCACATTTATTTTGCATTTATGTGCAAAATTTATATACCCTTATTTTGTATCATTCTGAGCAAGAAAATATGCACTGTATGGCCAAAAGTATGTACGCCACTCTGTATGGACACCACTCTGGTAACAGGTGTGTAACTCAAAAACAATCCAATACAATCTCTATAGACAAACAAGTAGAATAGTTCAGCACTGAAGAGCTAAGTGACTTTAAATATGCACTGTCATAGGACACCACCTTTGCCACCGAAAATGCTGCCCGGTAGTGTGCCCCGGTCAACTGTAAGTGCTATTTTACAAGTGTAAGTGCCATAAAGTGGTAGACCATGGCAAACTCACAGAGCCGGACTGGCAAGTGCTGAAGTGCATAAAAATTGCCTGTCCTCTGTTGATTCACTCACTGCAGATTCTTAAAAGCAACGTCAGCACAAGAACTCTGCGTCAGAGGCTTCCTGGAATGGGTTTCCTTAGCTGAGTAGCTGCACACAAGCCAAAGCTGATGATGTGCAGTAACATGCATGTGCTACAGTGGTGTAAAGCATATCCCCACTGGACATAGAAGCTGTGAAAATATTGTTCTGGATGAATGCATGCCTTACTGCTTTACAAAGTGCCACTAGTAAAATTTGGTGGGGAAGGGCTAATGGTCTGAGGCTGTTTTTCAGGGTTTGGACTCAGCCCCTTAGTTCCAATAAAGGGTAATTTTAAACTACAGCATACAAAGACATTTCACACAATTAAAAGCTTTTAACTTTTTTGCAGCAGTTCAGAGAAGACCCTTCTCTGTTCCAGGGGCATGACCGTGCCCCTGAGCACAAAGTCTTCACACATGTTGCACTGATGAAACAAATCATCAATATGCTTTTAGTGATCTGAATCCGCTGCTGAATTTGTGAGCATGCTAAGAGTGGGCAATTTTCTGCTGCCATGACATCCAATAATAAATGAATAGCAGTACTACTAACAGTAATACTTATTTGTTTATTTATTCATATTTTTATGTTATAATGTGCACATTTAAGTTCATAATTGATTCCATTCCTTTCTAACTTTGTTGAACCCAACACCGTGAGAAAGTCTGAAACATCATTCATGTTTAATGGGACCAATTATTTCTTCTCTCCTAAAACTTCATCCTTGATTATTCTTTTACATCGTAGTTGGTCTTTAAAATAGTATTTCACTGTTCGCTGTATCTTATCAAGGTGGCTTGCTATTCCACATTTGCTCTATTGCAAGTTTTGTCCAAATTCCTCCAGGTAAACCCCTCACATGTTCAATGGCTTTCATAACCTGATAAATCTTTCATCACGATGCTCAGGAGGTAAAATTATATACATTTTTTCATCTAACAAAACACAGTAAGAGTGAAAAAAAGTGATTCTCAGCAGTTTGGTTACCTCTTTTGTTCTAAACTGTGCTTTTGTTGAGGGTGCAAGAGTGCTTCAAGAGCTCTTCAAGTTCATGATCAAATTTATAGTGATGCAGCTTGTGCATTGAAGGAAACTGTGGTTGCACCTGCTTCTTACTGTTGTAAGAAGACAGTTGTAGATAGAAAGCCCAATTTCACATTCTGATATATTTTTCTGTGAACAACATGTACATACACATGTCTGAACTACTTCGGGGGGCATATTTTAAGAGCTAAAGAGGACCGTCTCTCTAAATGTATCACCAATTACTTAGATAGGGTCAAAGAATTTGATACACTGGCAAGTGTGACATGCCTGCAAATTGCATATCAAAGGGATTAAGTTGGAACAGTGCAGTCATTATAATAAAAAAGCATGAGAACAGAGACAATTGGAAACAAGCAGGCTCACATAGCATCACAAAATAGCTAACTAATAATTCACACTTCAGATCCCCAGTGTAACATGTACACAGTGGCACGAATAAATGAATAAACAAATAAACAAATAAATAAATATAAATAAGAATTTAAAATAAAATTAAAGGGTGGTTTCAGCTGGCATACTATAATTGGTGGTGCCGTTGTCATGCCTTAGTGTTCAGTTAGCACTCTGGTTAGGCTCATTCATTAAAGGTCAGCGTGTGCAAGTGCTCAGCACAGATCGGATTCATCTTGCTCGCTCCCATCTCAGCAGAGGTAATTACAGTGATTGAGGGCCTGTAATCAACACATTGGGCTGCTTGTCACTCAAAGCCCACACATTAGAGGTGAAATAAATGTGTCCACTCAAAATGTGTCATTAAGGCCATCGCGCTGCGACTCCACACTTCTTTTCTTCAGTCTTCCAATGGCTCTTTAATTTGGCAAAACTTTTACTTTTTGAAAGAGATTTTTTTCTTCCTTTTTCCACTGAGTGCCTAACCTCTCAGTGCAATTGCACATGCCCTGTTTTGGGCTTTAATAAAAGAATGATAAAGTTGGAGAAAGAATGAGGCCATAGCTCAATGTTTAACACAGGCCATGCTTATTCTTGCTGCATTACAGCAGGAAGGAGGTGAGCTCATTTTATTGATGATTGCCTCCTTGTTTTACAGATCATTAACCCATAATATGCAAAATCCAGCCAGAAAGGGGAAATTTCATTGGAGGGCCTTGCACTGGCAATGTGTTCCACAGTTCAGTCCAACTGGAATCACCAGATGCACAGTAAACAGTCCTTGTTTTTGACCTCTACCTACTATGGAGTGTGGAATAAAGTACCTAAGTGTGTTGTGCGGTGAGTTATACCTGTGCCAGGAAACATCCGGTTCAGGAGAGCCATAAGCTCTGCAGGTAAATGTCACTGATTCGCCATAGTCTGCTGTTGCATTAAAGGACTGCTGAGGCACGGACAGCACTGGTGGAACTGTCAGAAAAAGAAACATTAAATGTAATCTTTAACACTTTTTAACACTTAATAAAACAAATATTCCCCTGAATTAATTTTCCTAATGTAGCGAGTTCAAATTTACACCCAAATACACATAAGAAACCAAGATAACTCCTTACTCACAAATCATATTCTGTGCATACAGATCACCCGCAACGTGATTGCACTTTGAATAACTCGGCAGTGAGAGAATGAATAAAAACATAAGGTGCTCTCCACTTTTAAATCGATACTTCCTGTCCAGCTCAGTTTATTATACTGTGAAAGGTTAATGTGGAGAGTAAAGGGTCAACTGATGGGTCAGTGCCGATGACCTGATAGGACTTGCACTGACATTCTAATAAATCAACGACCTGTTCAGTTATTCACAGTGATGTTTCTGCATTAATGGAAAAAAAAGCACAAGAAGTAAGCTTGAAAAGAAGGCTGAGCCTAACTATTATATTCCCTCTATTCCACCACTTTACTCATACGTTTATGCACATAATGTGACATTTTAAAAGTCTCTGGTCTACTGTTTGTGGTGATACAGTAATAGAGGGGGCTAGTTATGACTGACATTTGTTCAGAGAAAAAGAGCAATGCGTAACAATGAGTACAGAAAGGCACAATGGTTTAAATTTTAACAGCGGCACAAATGTTTTCGTAGCAAAGCTTCTTCATCAGCTCTCTCTGGCTTTTTATCATAGCAACACAAGCTCATCTCTTTTGTTCTCTCCTACTCCAGCTGTTTGGAGTTGGAGAATGGATGGGGCGCTGCTATCTGAAATGGGCGTCTTTTGAATTATGCTCCTTTAAAGACATAACACAATTTAATGGAGTGTGAGCTAGGGTAAAAAGATTAAATTAAGGGGATGTTTTATTCATGGTCACTTTCAGCTCGACTTGGCAGTATATTAGATCAACTAAAACATCTCTCTCGGCCTCTATTAGACGCCCTATATGCACACACTATTTGTTTAACAGAACGCACATAATGGTTCATTCATTAGGAAGGGCCAAATTGCTGACCAGCCGGTCCAAATTAATTCAGCAATCTTCTGGTAGTTAATATGTGATGGGGAATGCAATCAGGTATTAATGTATGATTCTGAGTGAGAAAATCAGAAGGAAAATGTGGCAGGTAGGCTATGGGACGATAAAAAGCATTAGTGTGGCGCGGGCTCTTTGCAACTGGAAAGAGTGTTTTGCAGATTGGCTGACAGCAGTGGAGGCTGTGATGGAGGTCATAACTATTACAGCAAAAGTTCAATAACTGCTCTCATAATCAACTCACTCTACTGCCACTAGATAGGAGGATTGCACTGCACACTGCCTCATACAAAGCTCAGTGCCCCTTGAGGTATGAACTGTGTAAAAATATAAAAGGTCTAAGTGTTATCACTGCTGATGTTTGTGTCGTGTTTTACTTCATGGAGCAGTTCACAGGCATTCTGGTGTTCACACTTATAGTTCCAATGCATATATTTACTTTACATTTACACACACATCTTTGATTTTATGTCCACATCTTCTTAATTTTTCTGGTTTAAATATCTTTATTTATAGTTTTGAATGCATATTGTGTTGTTCACATTTATAAGTCTTACCACTAGTTGATGGTTATAAGCAAAATGCCATTAGCCTGGATACAAAAAAAGTCCAAGGTTATTTATTTTTTTAAATTACCACTTTATTCATCAGTTGCATATTAAAATTGTTAATCATGAAGGTTTATAAACATTAGCAGTGTGGGTTTATAAAAACCCTTTCATGTCCAGTTATTGTCTCCACATTTAATTTTATGTGACATGCAACATTGGACATTTTCCTGCTATGTGACATTCAGTATACAACATTAAATAGAGCTAATAGATTGTTCTGATAATAAGGGCAATATAAAATAACAGTACAAATCCCTCTGCCGCTGGGTCACAGGGCAGAAGTATTCTGAATGACCATGGCATAACTTAGCACCTTGGATTTGTTCCAAAGGCCAAGGAATCTATGAGCTTGTAGTTGAAATGACTGCACTCAGAACATAAGCTTATGCTAAATATCATTAATTAACAGTCTTCCACTATAACAATGTGTGTGCACGCACACAGGAAATGTGCTGAAAGACATGAATAAAATACACTCTTCTTGAGGCTGGGTAGCCACGCACTGAAACAACTCCAACAAGATTATCATTGACTTTCTTGCCAATCGATAACCATTTTCCAAAGGCTATAATCTAATTGAGCTCATTCCCAGATGAGGGGACCCAACTGGAACAGCTCTGCTAATATGAGGCACAATTGGGCATAAAGACATCAAATCAGGTCAGTAAAACTGATGCAGACCTAAACCAGCCCTCTGCAAGTCTAGCTGTTTAGTACTGACCAGGCAGTGGCACAGGAGATATTTTTGAACTGGGGGACCAAACTTTTAAGCAAATGGTTTCAACTTTTAAGATTATTTGATTATGCATTATTGATTGATTATGTTATTTTACATAATTTGGGCCATTTCAGCTGTGTGCTGCCCTATAGCTAAACCCAGGTGGACAGGGGCAAAAAATGGCCCAAGAATTTGTTCTTCGTTAGCCCACTATTAGTGTCTTTAGAGAGAGTACAGTGCATCATGAAATCAGCAATAACTACAGAACATTGTCTGTAAAATAATCCAATAGTAGCATTTAATATTAGTAGCCTACATGATGTTAGGATGTCAATAGACCTACAGTATATTTACTAGTCAGGGATGACTTTACCATTATGGAGGGTAGAAAAGGTTGTAGACAACAGGCTCATTTCAGCCAGACTGCAACTATAGTGGGCCTTACAACCATTTTTAATATGTTTTATTTCTCATGCACCATGTACTGCTTTTCTGTCCTCTCCGCTCAGAGCCAATGGCAAAACAGGGAACCATATGATTGACTGAATCATGATGCGGGGGCAGGGAGATAGTGGTGGGGTCAGGGGTGCTCGTGTGGCTCGGGTCCGATTTGCTGCAGCAGGGCCACGAAAACATCTCTTTTTCCTTAAATTCTCTGCATCACCTTTATGATTTGTCCGCATGGTTTTTATCCAAAATTTGTATTTTTTCATATAAACCTTCACTGCAACAGGAGAGGGGCAGGGACATGGGTGGGACAGACCCACATGCACCAAAGTTACCTGGCTATAAGATAGGGATATGGGACACTATTTAGTAGATCATAACAATTTATATCAAAACCTCCACCGTACAACAACGTCAGGGCCAGTAACCACATACTATGAGCTTGTAGATCAAGGCACACACCCATTGATTTGAAACAGCAGTTTTTGCATCTTCTTTGAATAATATGTGGTTTATTGGCACCCTTATCAAGCGGCCCACCCGGAAAACTCTTATTACTGCCGATGTCACCAGTGCAGGCTGGAAGCATCTTCATCAGTAAGACTGTAGAACCTGCATTATTTACTAATGTTAAGTTAAAAAAAAACCAAAAGAATTTTATTCCTGCATAAAATGTACAATATTTATGCACATTCAGTGACATGTCTACTAAAGTCTGTTTTTAAAAACATTCCCAAATTCACAAACTTTCAGGGATTTCAAAGACGTGTGGGAACAGTCTCGGTTTTGGTTGCACTAGGCATTTAGCAGCTGTTTCAGATAGGATGCATTCAGATAGGAATCTTCTCAGGGCAGGCTAGCCCCCCTTGACTTCACAGTGGTACAGGTCTTGAATATGAATATAGAAAAGACCATTTACCAACAGAACAACACTGTTTCCTCTGCAGTTCCTCTAGCTGCGACTGACTGGCACAGTGGCCCTGTAAATTATTTTGTTTATTTCTTTTGTCCCAGGCTTTTTGACAGTTCTACACAGGTAGCACAATTAGCAGGCAATCCCATGCACGGTTTGCATGATTGGCCTCAAGCCTTATTAAACTGAGTGCTAATTTTGGACTCAGTCCAAATACATACTATGGATGCATCAAAGCACATTTTAAGCTGTGCCTATTTGCGTATATACATCTGGCTCTTAGTGTTTCTGATTAGCCTGCTAATTATTAAAACTGGATATTTTTGTTTTCAAACTAAGAGACAATTAAAAAAATAACAGACTAATATGCTTCACCTAGCAGTGCTGGGGGCTAGTGAGTGTGCCTGTGGAATGGTGTTTGTTTTATGTCAGCCTCTGATTTGTGTTGTCATGTCCACTGGATTATCGGCCATGCCTCATTGAGCAGCATTATTAGATCAGCCGGAGAGACTTCTGCTGTGAACTAAGAAGACTTTGGCCCATGCTCACCCTCATCACATCAGACATAAAGAAGCCAGAGGGCTAATCTCTCCATATTATCTCTGCTCATCTGTTTTCATCTCACTTGAACATAAACTTTCAGAGACTGCTTAGAGGCCATAGTGTGTGTTACATGGTAGGCCAATTCGATCAGAGATAACACGATCTTGGTGTTCAGGTTATATTGAGGGTATTTTTAATCGTTGGAAACATTTGTACATTTGTATTTTTTATGGGAATGAATCATCATTTTTATGAGGCATGGGGAATTCTTATTTTAAATAGTTAAGTATTTTAATGGATTTAAACTGTATAAGTGATGATATGCGCACTCCTCTGAAATATAATTAGTCTCTGGAGAAACACAGAGTTATATAAATGATTTGTCTGCGAAGCAGACTGTCCTAGAACGCTCTATAAATAGCTTCTATAGCACTTACCGTTAACTACCAGTATGATGTCCCTGAAGTCAATCTCACCCCTGGCCTCAACTCTGGCCTCACAGCGATATACACCCTCATCTGCTTTAGTCACTCGTTGGACCTGGAGGTTGTTGTTGGGTAGGAGTTGAAACTCTGAAAAGGTTCATAAATGGCTAATTAATTAAATTGCTAATCAAAGCAAAATAGCAATACTCACATTTTGTTAGGTCACACTTCACTAAAGGCCCATATTCATAGTGCTTATGTAAAATGTGATGCATGCATGATGCTGGTGATGCTTACATGGAATTTTAACGACAGCTGTCATAAACCTAAACATACATTTATAAACGCTTAATCCAACATGCACCAGTTGTCATAACATTTTCTTAATGTTACTAAAGCACCTTGTAGGCTTATCTTGTGGGTTTACCTTTATTTATAATGCCAGTTGTCTTTCACAGTTTATGCCACTCTCTAGCCTTCAGGCCACAAAAACTTTCATGGACATTTTGGGTGTTATGCCACTCAACTTAGTAGTGAGAAAAGCAGCAGCAATTCCACCTTGCCTGACATCAGCATCACGTATGTCACCATGCCACTACCATTTCACTGGTGTGCCAGTGCTGTGCTAACAATGGACCACAAAGAACAATAAATGGAGTAGAGAGGGACACATGAATTGTGCATGAGAGATGGGCAGTAAAAACTCTTTAAAAAGTATATATCAAGTGCCACAAAGGGTTCTTTAAGCAAAGCAACAGAAGAACCTCTTTTGGTTCCTTAAATAATGATGTTTTAAAAAAGAGATGTATTCAAGAGTTTAAAGAACGTTATTAAAGCCTTTAAATAATTTGATGGTTCAATAAAACCTTCAGGGTTTTTCCTAGAAGGATATTTTTGCAAACAAAATCTGCTTATTTTAGGCTATAGAATTGTTTTTTTTTTTTAACTATAATTGACTATAATTAAACTTAAATTGTTTGTGTTAAAGAGGATGGTGTACAATAACTCCTGAAAATATGAATTAACTAAGTCAAGTTCTCTTCTAGACTTTTATTAAATTAACAAATGAAACTTGCCAGCAAAACTGTTTAATTGTACTTTAATGCCTCTATAAAAGCACTGAATCATTAGCACTAAGTGAATCAGCTCTATCATAATTAGTCTTGCTTTTACCCTGTGTCTTTCTCTGATGTATTTCTTTCTAAAATTTAACTTAATTACTGTGCTATGGAAATTCCTTTAAAAAATCTTCCAGGTGGAACACAAGGCTGTTTTACTTTTTCAGTAAATTTTATAAATCATATCTGGAGCAGAAAAATTGATGAAAGATTCTTGTGACAAAACATTAAGCAGCAACTCACTGTCTGTGTCCTCTGTGATCTCCATGCTGTTATAGTACCATGCAACCACTGGCACAGGAGAGCTGGTCACATCACATACCACTTCAGCCACATCACCCTGACGAAACTCCTGTGGTGAAGGCACCTCCCTAAAGGTTAGCTTCTCTGAAAGAGAGGGAGGAGAGCACAGACAAAGAATATTATAAAGCAGGGGTTCTGGATTGACCTACTCAAACACACTTACTAAACCAACAGTAAACGCGTGAGTTGAATCAGGTATGTTTGAGCAGAGAAATCATCAAACTCTAATTGGCAACACTCTTCTAGAATAGAATAGGCCTTTATTGTTGCTGTTTAAAAAAATGCTCAAAGGCTGTTCAGCCACTCTAGGTGTAACAGCAAGATAAAATAGCCAAAAACATAAATATACAACAAAATTAGATAAGTCATTGTCATTGCATAGTCATACTTAGTACAATAGTAAATTAAATTGAAGTACTGTCCATGTCTGCCCTCAGTGCAAAATTTATAGCAAACATAGTAAAAGTAAAATAAAAAAAGAGAGATAAACACAGTAAAGTAATATATACAAAGTAAACTGAGTGTAATAATACAGTACAGCAAGTGTGTTTATACAGTATATGCCATTCATGCAAAAAGTCACATTGATCAATAGTGAGTCGTTCTATTAACTTCAACTGTCTGTCTGTCCTTTTCCAAAAAACCTTTAACATATAAAATCAACATTAATTTTTTACTTTACATTTTTTTCTCATGAAAACGTTTATTGCAGTATAAAATGTATTTAAATAATTTATTTTGTGTCTCTATTTGTTAAAAAGCTCAGTGTGGGTCAGATGTGGATTAAGCAATTAATGAATGAATTAATATGTGGATATGAGTAATACAGTAATACAGTAATGCAGAGTAATCTTATTTAATTATCATAAAAGTAGAACCTTCAAATGAGAAATAAATAAAAAAATAAATAAATAATGTAATGTTTATGGAATTTCAGTTTAAATGATACCATGGTGGTATCTAGTGCTATGCTTCTAGCCCCCATTGTTGTTGTTATTTTTTTTTGTCTAAACAGCCATTTATTCTGTTTTTTTTTCAACCTTAAGGAAAGAAAAAAATAAACCTAAATATACTTAACTTAAAATTACATAAAACGCCTCCAAAACAATGTATAATATCAGAGCTATCAGTATTGAATTTGTTCACTTTTGTGTGCACCCTACTGCAACTTTAACTCTTGAGTCCTTCAAATCTTAAAACCAACCAGTTACAGCTGTGCCCCCCCCAACTACATTTGTTCCCAAAATTCACTGACACTGTAACTTTTCAAAAAAGGCACTGATTTTCACACAAACAGCTACTCAAACACAGCTTGGCTGCCTTATACATGTTGTTCTTATGTTCATCTAAAATGGCTAAAAGAGATGTTTCTGAGGACACTAGATAAAACATAATACTCTTGCATAAGGAAGGAGAAAGTCAAAAGAAAATAGTAAAAAAAAATTAAATTTAGGAAATGAATAAAAGATTAAGGGAGAAATGATAAAGAGGGAAATCTGACTCAATACCACCTACAAGACCACCAAGTAAGTGTAAATGTTTAACTGGAATTACTGGAAATAGAATATTCAACCAACTTCTAAGACTGAGCTTTGGAAGTGTGAACCAAAAAATATATCCCAGAATATTTCTGGAGAAAAACTGAAAGCAGGTTGCCTAAAAAGAATGGAAACTATAACAAAGGCAAATGGTGGATATATAAATTACTCTATGATATTTAAAAAACATTCAATGGATTTTTGCAGTGTGGCAGCATGCATCCTGCTGAAAGAGGCCACTATCATTACTACTTGGTTTGCAAAAATGTTTTAGTTGGTTTTACATGTCAACGTAACATCTACACAAATGCCAGGACCCAAGGTTTCCCAGCAGAACACTGCCCAGATCATTGCACACTCCTTGCTTTCTTTCTTAGTGCATCCTAGTGTCATTTCTACACCAGGGAAGTGATGCTCACACATCCAGCTATCCACATGATGTAAAAGAAAACGTAATCCATCAGGCCATCTTCTTTCATTGCTGTATGGTCCAGTTCTGATGCTCACGTGCCCATGAGGCATGTAGGGACTTTTAGCAGTGGACAGAGTGGCTTTGGAGCCTGACACACAGCAAGCTGTGATGCACTATGTTCTAATATTTTTCTATTAAACAGATTATTCAACAGGTTTTTGTAATAATACTGTAATTGTGGTTCTGTTGCTCATTTGTGGATCAGTTTGCTCCAGACTCACATCAAGGACACTTGAGGGCCTATGACTGTGTTGCTGGTTCACTGTTGTCTTTCTTTGGTTTTAATATAGTGGCTGATTTACATTTACATTTACATTTATTTATTTGGCTGACGCTTTTATCCAAAGTGACCTCCAAGGAAACAGTCAAGCATTACAGCTGCACAGGGCAACACTAAAGTGAGTGTTACAAGTAAGTCCAACGCATTTCTCCTAAATCTTAAATCTTTGTTTATGTTTTGCTTTTCTCTGGATACTGAAAAATCTTTTCAAAAACTTGAAAGTAAAGAGTGGTCTGTAAATTCTATATATAGCCTTTGGACTTGACAGGTCCAATTATACAATGACTCCAGTGTCTCCAAATAGAACTGCAGTATACAATTCATGCAGTGCTTTGCAGTCATTTGCAGATATTTCATTTGTGAGCTTCATATGAAAAGATAGGATCAGTGACAGAAGTATTACTAATGACCCGTACAAAGTTTCCAAACTTTGATTTGACATTTCGTCATTTTCAGTGAGCAGCTCCTTCATATCTGAACAAGTCCCAACTTTGATCCAGAATAATAAGTAACTCAGAAAAATCAAAGCAGCAGACACTGCTACTTTTTCCCCCTTTCCACTCAGTGAACATGGGCCAATGTTTCTCTTTTGGTTCTAGAGTAGATGACTCAGTCTTGTTAGCACTTTGTCTACAATTAATCACTCTCACAGCTGAGAATTAATAGAAAGATTACATTAGATCAAATTTTGCCACACATACAAACGGAAGAGGCTGTTCGTGTGGGAAGTTTCTCTTAATCAAAAGGAGAAATGCCTTAAGAGGTCAAAAAACTTCATCAGTCCCTCGTCAGCACATCAGCTTTGAGTATTGATCTGTTAGTTACGCTTGTTTACATGCTTCCTCTGCTCAAAATATGATTTCGTGCAGCGCTTCTGCAAATGCCAAGTCTGTTACAAAGTCGGAGGAGAAGAAAAGGGAGAGGGGGAAGCTTATGCAATATCTCTGGGACATTCATGGCAACCCATTAATTATGTGTAATGAGGAATAATACATCACCATAATGTCTAAAATTTAAATCTTTATCATGATAAAGATTCATCCTTTAGGATCTCCTCCGTTAGGATCCTCAATGCCTTTACTGCATGAGAAGCTTTTGCTGCAGCCTTTTTCCCCTGACAAATGCCTTTGTATCCAATCCTTTTTTTTGTTTTTTTAATCTTTTAAAATGGAACTTTTCAAATTTTGCTTTGAAGATCTCTGGCATTATCCTCATTTTTATTCATGTTTATCTCCATCTACCTTTCTACCATTAATTTAAGAGGATTGTACAAGTGGATCAGGCTGCAAAACAGCCATTCCTGCTTAATGCATTCTGTAGCCACTGTGAAAATGTCATTCATCCCTGGTCTTCACATAATGGTGCCTTATTCCTTCCTTTGTTTTTTCTCAGCATGTCCTTTTGCTCCTTTTCAGCTTTTGCTCTCTGTGTTGCCACTTAGGCTGCCTCACTCTGATTGTTGGGAGAATCATATTTAGATTTTACAACAACACATTTGTCAGAGGTCTTCTTCCTTTTTTGCTTTATAGTGAGGCTTGTTCCTTGTAAAGCATTTGGATGTCATCTATTCATACAGAAAATTACTAATTTTCAATGGTGTGCTTTTCAAAGGGAACTTAGTGGAGAAGTGATGCTTTTAGGCTGACATAACATGAATAATGTCCTTCTATCAGTAGCATCCCTATGCTAGAATGCGATTTGCATCAATACAGACCTGAATTGCATATAGTTTGGCTATGTAAGAGCCAGTGCCTCGCTAAGACATTCAGAATAGATTGGAGAGGAGAATTATGACAATTTGAGATCAAAGTTTTTCCTCTATTGTGCAGTTCACAATTCTGTGGGTAGAAGGCAAAGATTGCACTTGTTAGACAACATGTAAAGCCTGGTTGTTTATATGTTTGAGGAAGAAATGGTCTTGAATATTTTAGTGCTTCAGTCTTTTATGCAGCTCTTTACATTATTAATTTTATATGGGCAGTTATCTTGTTTGAAGGTAGGAAAATATATATTGTAGGCTACATTACTAGGAAAAGAGGGACATCATTTTTATGTTGTCATTGTGAGGCCTCTCCAGCTGCAATAAAAACAGACCTATTGTGCCAAACATTCGGATACAGTCATTTTATCTTAAAAGGCACACCAGAGAAACCAAGCAATTTATGAACAAATAAGAATAGAGGATTCACATTTTTATGTTCTTATTTAGGTACATGTTGTTTGTTTGATTGAGCAGGTTAATCCATTTGCATAGAGGAGCAAGCGTGAAATGAGTGACAATGTGACATTTTATATTTAATGCTAATGTTTTCTTCAGTGTCCACTGTTGTAAATGGCCAAACTGTTAGCCACTGCTCCTATGCCATTTGACTGACATGGCAATATATAATTAATTAGATCACCAACATTAGCGCTTACTGAGCAAAAACTATCAATATGTATCATGTTCATAGCAGAAGCAGCAAGAGTCAGTTGCCTGCTGTTAAATAGCCTTTGCCAGGCTTGCTTCTCTCTGAAAATAGAAACTGCTTCTCCACACTAACAATGTCTTTCATAGTAAAGGCAGGGTTCACTGCTGTAACATTTTACCCTACTATGAGGACTTTGCTGCATTGGATCCAGAAGTAAGGAACAAGTGGCTCATGAGCTGAAATGATCTGCCCCAACCTCTTTTACAAACCCATTTTCCAGAAAAGTTGGGATTTTTTTTTTTTTATAAACGGCAATTAAAATGAGATGTGTGATTTGTTTTAAGTGATAAAAGTTCAAAGAAAAGATTTCCAGTGTTTTTACTAATCAACATAAATGTATTTTTAATTGAGTTTTTAAATTTAGAATTTGATAACACACTCAAAGTTGGAATAGATGTGTGTTTACCATTGTGGTGCATCACCTTTGCTCAAAGTCCATTTTTTCCTAAAAACAAACTGAAAGGTGAACTCTGATTACAGCACAACTATTTTTCTGTCCACCTGAGATGAGCTTGGGTACAGAGAACTCAGCTGTGTTGCTGTATAGATTTAAAGCTTGTCTTTCTCTTTGCATAACGTTTCTTGATGCAACAGCAAACTGTGTTAAGTAAGTCCTTCTAAACCCATGTGGCGATATTTTCACAGTAGTATAATGGTTTCTTATACAGGGCCTTCTGTGGCCTCGAAGGCTGCTGGCCATGTTCTACATAGACTACAATATCTCCTGATTCCCTGAATCTTTCCACAATATTTTGTACTGTAGATAATAAAATGAGTCTAGTACAAAGTTAATGTATCTGTTTGCTTGCAAAGACTGAGCCTTTGGTGGATGCTCCTTTTATTGGCAATCATGGAAGTACTAAGTAGCGCTGGACACCAGCCCTCCAGGTCCAGAGTTTGACACCCTTGCAGTAGATCTGTATATCTATACTAATATGTAAACTTGTATGCTTTTAAATCAGTAAATTTAAAAAAATTCACAAATTACATATGATATTCATGTACTTTTTCCTATATAAAAAAGACATCTAAAGTGTTGCTTTGCCATTAGCATTAAACAAACACAAAAAATAGATTTCTAATCTGCCAGCCATGCAGTATCAGCACAGTACCAAGTGACAACTATGGCATCCAGGTTGAAAGCTATAGTATTTGATGTCTCTTACAGTGCAGATGTGAGGGTGCAGACTCAGACAGTGCCCCGCTGCTCTAAAGAACCAGGCTTTCCAGGAAGTCTTGTACCCCGGGAGGTAGCCCACTCTGTATGCAGAGTGCAGTGTGCAGTACTCTTTTTGGCATGTGGCCTGTAAGAGCACTTTTGCTGACTACCTGGACATCATAGTGCTTTGATGGGCTACCCAAAAATTTGGCCAGGCCTCTTATTGAGTTCCCTAGGCAAAGACAGCATGGACCAGCTGACAACAGAGCTGTGTCCTCTTGAAAAGCAGTGACAAGTCTCACCTTGCACTGCATTCCAAGAGTTTAAATCAAATGAAAAATGTATGAGCACTATAAAAACATTGGTCTGTGCACAAAACTTTTTTATTTTTGCTTAACATATAAACAGTTTTTCAGTAACTAATGTGAAATTGTTTAGAGGGTGAAGACTTGTGTGAAAAAGTGTGTGCCAACCAACAGGCCCCTATGTAGCAGAAAGATGAGTTTGCAGGAAATGTTTAATGTTTCTTAACTGTTTTCCCCTCTAGCCTTTGTTGTTTAACAATGTTTAATGAGAACCTTGGGAAGCTTATTCGCCTTCACCATGATTGATACTTATTGTGTGAAATCATCCCAAGCAATGACATTGTTTTTTTAATGACAAAGTCCAAAGTCAAAACATCTCAAAAAAGAGGAAATTTAAAGTAGAAGTATGGACTACATACACAAAATAACAAATATATATACATATATTACAAATATATATGTATATAAACATATATACATATATTAGAAATATAAAGTGAACTTACTTTCTAAGGTTACTTTCTATTTAAATTGATATATATTAGGATGCCTGCAAAGTTTTGTCCCTTAAATGCACTTCTTCTGTCGCTAGCAATCATAACCACCACCCATGTACCCCCCCCCCACACACACACATCTATTTCAGACATATCAAAATAGAGCAGATATGATTTGATTTCTTAAATTATGGTCCATTGATATTAAACATGCTAACCTATCAAATTGATAAGACATATATGAAGACGTATATGTGTGAAACACTTATCTGCTCCTAATACTTAATTGTCTGTATTAGTTCTGTGAGAATGTATTTGTGTGCATGTGTACTCACGGTAAATCTCCAACACCACGGTGGCCTCCTGTGTCTGTCCCTGTGCATCTGTGGCCTGGCAGCGGTAGATACCGGCGTCCTCAACGTTGGCGTTATACAGAGTGAGTCTGGAGCGCACACCTTCATTGTGCAGAGCAACACGCTGGGATGGCATCATGCGCTCACCCTGAGGGTTATACCAATCCAGACTCACCGGCTCTCCAATTGCTGCAAACATCCACACACAGCACACATACACAGTTACACACAGAACGTAAAGAGTTAAAATAATCTGTAACAATTTTAAAATGTTACCTGGGAAAAAAACCAAAAATCTTTTATATGTTATTGAATTTGTTTGTTGGTTGTTTTGTAAATTTTTTTTTAATACCCTTGAAACAAATTAAGTAAATTTGGTACTTTTTTTTGCACTGGAGATAGAATAATGTGGCTAGCAAGGGAAGTGAATGTATGCTCCCGTGCTTAAGATCAACAGGGAAAGTGGCTGATCGTGCCAAATTGAATGTCATAGTTTTGAAATACTGGCTAAAATATTCGATAATGAATTAAACAGATGCTGTAATCAGTTATGAATAAGTTTTTCTTTTGAAGTTTTATATTGATCTATATTGATTTCTCTCCACCTTACGGGGTGACCTTGAGTTAATGCTATAATGGCTGGGACCTTAAGATGGCATCCTGCACTGCGCAAAGGGGAAATTCTAAGTGCAGGTTGACAAAGGCATATTAAAAACATCACTGAAATGGAGGGTAGATGTTGTCATCGAAGATTAAAGACTCCATTGTTGGCACTTTCAGCTTTGGTAATTTTTGAAGTATACTGTCATAAATGTGAAGTTCAAACAAAATTCATGCATAAAAATACGTTTTCATTTATGCTTGCTAAAATGTTCAGCCAGAGCACCATAAATGCAGTTTTTGGTTGCAGGCATCCTGTGCTCTCTGCACAGCAGAGAATCTGTAAAGTAATGAACAAAAGTATATTGCAGAGCTAAATGCAAAAGCACAACTATTCTTTTTCCATGCTTTGGATCAGTTCTCTCATGGGTATTGAAACCAGATGCAGCAGAAATTAGTATAATGAGCTTACAAAATACACGAGAGACACAACATTGCACTGGAAACTGTATAAGACCTTTACTGTGTTTCTTTAGAGCTCAAGAGAGCTTAAGACATGTGGGAGAAGCACGTTACACAAATAAGTCATTGGTATTGCTTCAACGTCTGTCCGAAACACAGGCCCGCATAAAGTGATAAACAGAAGCATCCCATGCACATTGTCCTGTAGAGTGAGTGCCACATATGGCACTGAGGTGAGGTGGGCTATAAATCCTGCCCTGCTGGAAGGTCATAAAACGAATCAGTGTGGTTCAGCATGCTTCCCAGCCTGAAGCATCAATCTGCCTACATGGCTCAGCTCTCTGCACTGCAGGGGAGCCTGTGACTGGAGCTCTGCTCTATCATGCAGGCCTACTGACACAGCAGGGCCCTGACACACAAGTCTACCAAGGGACCCTGGAGTGACAGCAAGCAGGGGGTTATCTGTGCAGGAGCAGAGTGCTGGTCCACAGCAGGGGCCCTAGAAGAGGCCTCATAGATAGGGTCAAGTAGAGGACATGGCAACCCAAGCCCAGTTTGCACCAGACATGGTGGCCAGTCAGCGGTTAGCCATGGGTCATATACAGGCAGGGAGTCTACAGAGGGGATTGACCAGGAGGGATTTATGGCTTTATCAGGATATAACTGCAAAGTCATGGAAAAGGCCTTGGGTTTCATACGTTTTTGAGGTGCCCCACCTCCCATCCCCACCCCCACCCGAACTACACCTCAAATAGCCTTGAGGATAATACTGTAAAGCCAATGGCAGTGCTGAACACAAACCTAGTGCGAGGCAGATCCTATAAGTGCAAAAGTTTGTAGACACCTAATTTTACTGCTCTATAACCTTTTTTCTATAAGAAATTCACTTAAATATTTGTTTGTGTCATTTAGCAGTACCAAATGTGTGCAACAATTAACTAGATAGTAAAATCAACATTTATGTTGGCATCTCTGTTGCATATATGCTGTAATATACTATTTGCTTTTAATGTGCAAAACGTATTTTTCCACAGTATCATGACACTAAGATTTTTAAAAAAACATTTATTTAACACATACACAGTTATACAAGTACAACATGTAGTAAAATGTAAAATCTCTGCATTTTACCCATCCAAGGCAGTGAGCAGACACTCCAGTTGCCTCTCTCTGACATACGCACACACCACCCTCACTCTAAGCTGTGTACAAATGAACCAATGTCTTACTTGATTTGCTGCTTGAGTTAAAGCACCATTCATGTGTCTTAGGATGTTGAAATACTAGCTTAATACAAGAACCTGGGCTTCTTTTATCTCATATTTTTTATGCCCGTGACCATGTATTTCATGAATTGTAGAAATACTGAAATAAACACATCAGTAAGCCTCACAGGCATTGTCGGTAATATACAGATTTGATTATTCCTCATGTACAGGGCTGGTTAATCCTTGCTAAAATAAACCACCTCCAGTGTGTCACATAGACCCGTAGAGGTTTTGAAAGAGTGATGGCAAGCATTGAAAAGAGAGCATGGAATATGATCTTGAAAGTCCCAGCAGGAAGCTAGTGGTTTTATGTTACGTACTGTGCATGTGTATGTGTGCTGAGCCCTGTAGGGGTGAGTGTCAGAAGTGGCAGCTCCACTGGCTGCTCAGTCACTCTTAATTAATGCATTTAGCTGTGCCTGTACCAAAACAGTGAGAAATCAATTGACCATTGTGAGGCCTCTCAGCATGCTTTAATAAGGCATGATTAACCAATTACACACATCTGCACTGTTACCCCCATTGACCTGTAAGCAACAAGCCATGGAAGTTCATTCAGTGCTGTCTGATGTACATTATTTCAAAAATCCCCAATCCCTGGAATCACATTCACAAAACTAGATAAACTGTGTTAAAATTGATATATAAGTACCTAGTATCTCTAAAATAGTAATTTCACTGAGAAATGAATGGAGTGATGAAGCACCATTGAACACCTCTGGGATGAGCTGGAGTGCTGTCTGTGATCCTGAACTAATTGGCCAATGTATGTACCTGACCTCACTAAAGTTCTTGTGGCTGAAAGGTGTCATCATTTTTTTAGTAAGCCATTAGCTTCTGGGCGAGCTAAACCATTTTTTGCTGCAGTTAAAGCCTTTACTCTTACAATAGATATGGTAACATTTTTCAGGTTTGATTGCATCCAGTTACAATGAGATCAGGAACTGATGGTGAATAATTAGTTCTGGATTATAAACACCATTCCAACTCATCCTAGAGGTATTGGATGCTGCTCCATCACTGCAGATAATGTACTTCCACCGATCTACCGCTCAATGCTGGGGGGCTGTATTTCCCTTTTGTCAGCATTTGGCAATAGGCATGTTGACCCTAGGTTCATGTGTGGCTGCTCCAGAGCATCTTATTCTCTTTGTATGAGAGCAGTTGGACACCTGTTCACCTTAAAGGAAATGATTTTACTAATAAAGGTGTCTAGATGCTTTAAGTTGTAGTGTATGCTAAATGCAACATCTTATAATAGTGACATCTTCATTAAGATACACTGTAAAAACCATCAAGGAAAGTGCCATGATACATGATAAAGAAGTATAAGAAACATGGTGTCACACTGAGTGTTCTTGCATTCAGGATGTATATACCGATATTCTTATTTTAACTATTTTATGATATCCTATTTAATAACTGACAATTAGAGCCAAAAAGAGAAAATACACTGGTCTTGTAACGTTTCCTTTTGCATTTTTTTCTCATAACAAAGGTCAAACTCCATTAATGTTTCCTGCAGACATAATTATTTAGACTTTGTGTTCCATATTAGAGCATGTTATAGACAAAGTACATGAATATAAACAGGAACAAGATACTGGTAGCTTGTATAAGATAATATCAGCCATATGTGCCATCAGAAGTTCCTACAGTACTTAATTGCTTTTTCTTAAGCCTCTCTTGAAACTGAGCTGCCTGTGTAGCTTTATTCTGCTTCAGGAGTTTGACCTGCATGCTTGAAGGGCATGTGGGCAGCTGAGGTGTCCATGAGCATCCAGCCAGGTGAACTAATAAGCTGTCACCTGGAGAGCATTCAGCAGGGGTCAGGGATACCTCATCTTGTTAACGGCAGCACAGAGCCCACAAAATCCAGCACTTACAGCCATGTGTAAAATATAATACACAGACACACTTACACTGCTGATCCTGTGTCTGCCTTAATTCCTTCATTATCAGGCAAATCACACATAAATGTTTGTGTGTGTACTGAATGAAGCTTATTGAAGTCCAAGCATTTTTAAAGTATGGTAACTAAAACTATGCAATATGCTGTTTCCGAAGTCCATAAGACTAAATCTTCACATTGATTCAATTCAAAGGTTTATTGTCATAAATAAAAAGTACAGTGTATATATTACAATGAAATTCTTACTTGAATTCCTCCTTCACAAACTACACATTTACAAAATGACAGTAGACACTAGCAACAATAAATGTGACAATAAATACAATAAATAAACAAAATAAAAATAGTGACTGTACAGTTCAGGTTTGAGAATTGGTTGTGTATGACACACATTGTGAGTGAACCCTCTTAGATAACATTGCACTGACAATACTGCACAACATTGCACTTTGTGTTCATGATTAATCTAGCCAACTAACATTGGCATAGATTGGATTTATTTAGAATTTAGGTGCACTGAGCTTTGGTCTATAATATCCATATCTTTTACCCGTCACACTGCCCTGGTGACATTAGGAATTAGACTTTTTTAGCACAATGCACTTTTAATTAATCTGTCCCAGTCTGCCAAAGCCCTAAAGCTGATACTTATCTTTGAATTTATTTTTAAAACAGATTTTCCCTATCCTGAGTCAACAGGTTTTAGTGGTCAAAAAAGGGGCCTGTTAATGCAGAAACATCTTCAGTACTGTTGGAAAAGTATTGCAGGTGGCTACTGAAGCTGTTTGAGAAAATACCAAGAGTGTTCAAACACAAACCACAGCTCTAAAATGTTAAACAGTAAAAATAAGGAACAGTATTCTACAGATATGTTTTCAGAACCTTTTACTGGTATTGTACAGCTATTTCAGTCAATCAAAGTTAACAGACAGTTATACAGTGGGTCACTGACCTGTGCAGGTAAAGAATTTGGACTCTCCCACACTCAGTTCTACCTTCTTCAGAGAGATGGACACTTGGAGGACACCTGCCAGAGAAAGAGAGAGAGAGATCAAAGAGAAGGTCATGAGAAATACATCACATATGAACCAGACAGACAAAAGAGATTCACACAATTCTCCTAGAGAGTCAAACCAAGCCACAGGCCGCATGTAAAAGTGTCATATGGAGCTGGAGAGATGAGAGTGGTGGTAAGTACAGTAAGCCCCCCCTTCGATCACTTCAATCAGACCAGCCAGCACAAAAAGATGCAGAAGCTGATGAAAAAAAGGACATAGAAGACAAAGTAAGAGCTCAAGAGATTAAGCTTTGATCTCTCCTTTTTTCTGTTCCTTGGCTTTTCTTGCATTACCATTATTCTGACTCCATCTACCCTCCTCTACATATGTCTTTGTGGATTTAATGGCTTGTTCAGAACCAAGAGGAGCTTGTCTGCTGTGGTCTGTATTACCATGTTCCTCTATCAGAGCGTGGTGTTAAAAAAGAAGTAGTGGTGGTGGGGGTGGGGGTCTAGTGGTCTTTATTAAAGCATGTGTGAGTGGGCTTCACTGGTGTGCAGGAAAGGCGAGTATAAAAGAGCCACATAATGTATGCATGAGTTCAAATCATGAATGTGCGAGCTGGTGTCTGATGGAAAGTCAGGGCTGCGAGCTCAGGGAACTGAAATAGAGAGAAAACTAGCAGATCGAGGTCAGATCTCTCCATCTATCGGAAAATGACTGACTAATGCTCTTTTATGGTTTACATGCCCTGGAGTGCAAGAGCAAAGACCGAACTGAACAAACATATACACATACATACTCAGGCATGAGCACACTGTGTGCTGCTTGGAGATCACTGGCTTTTGCCAAAATGATTAATTACAGTACAGTCAAGAAATAACCAGCCATCCGAATGGCGACAAGGCTGAGAGCTGCTGCCCATAGCAACCAATCTATAATTACTTTCAGAGCATACTCAAACTATACCCATTAATATATTACTCTCATTACTCACTCAGGCCCCAATTTATTATATTCCAGGTAAAGAGGACCAATCTGCGTGTGCAACAGAATTAACTGGGCTTCAAATGGGGAAGAATAATTGCATGACATACTATGCAAAAAAAACAAAATTCATAAAAAGCAATAAAAACAAGAATTTGTAATTTTTTGTTTCTCTTGAACAATTGTCTATCTGTCCAAATAACAAAGCCAGTGCTTTCGCTAAACAATATAAATGTACTTTGCAAATATAAACAAATTCAGATTAAATGTGTTCAACACACTCAAAAAATTAGAACAGAGAGCATGTACCCTGCATTAACCCTGAAAATGTATATTTTCAATAGGAAACAGCCAGTAAAGCTCACACACTGTGTCTACAAAGCCACACTGTTTGCACTGTTTGCAGCATGTGCAGATTGAGGCCTGGCCTTGTGGTGAACACTGAAACACTGGTATACCATAACGGATGTTGGCTTTTGCACATTTCGCATTTCGTCTAAATCATAGCTAACTCATTTTTGGGCAAGAACATTAAATGAACATCTAACTGAGTACATTATATGAAAATAGTAAAACATAAAGTTATGTAATTAATGTAACAATATTTCAGTAAATAAAATCAGGTTCAGTAGTAGAGTGAGCAGATCAGCGATATTCAAGATGCAAGAGGCTGTAAGTTAGTTCAGGATATTTTATTACCCTGAGTTAATAATAGACAATATTTGCAGTACACATTTGTTATTAGCTTGCTATACGCTGTCAGTTTGAAATATATACTTTAAGCAACATGAATGAAATCTAATTACAGCAGACTTGCAGTGAATAGCCTAAAAACATGTAGGAAAAGGAGTGAAGCACAAAAGATGCACATATTTTGGCAGTGAACATATGTATTAATAGGATGTTTTCTTACATTTCTTAAATTTCCTTAGTGATATAAATGTATACAGTTGGCATGCTTGAAGTTACTTTAAGCCATTAGGAAACTGAACTGCAGGTGCTAAATTAAACTTTTCACAGACGTTATCCTATATTTTCACACCGGTGCAACTGTGTTGACTTGAAGGACAATTCCTCTGCTAAAAGCTTAGATATATTATATGTTATCAAAGTTGTGTTTGTTTTTAAACTATTAAATTCTTAAATCAGAGCCTCAGTGACTACAGTGTTGCAATTGTGATTTGCAGCATAAGTCGCTATATTTACATCTTGGTAATTAGTCTTAAACTTGACTTTTAAGAAAAATGCCACAAACAAGTTGTGTGAATGTATTTAAAGGTGTAGTCAGAACTGGACAGAAGACTCTGAATAAATAATTCCAATTCTTGAAGTCTATTATATCTAAATACTTGGTATCAGTTATAAATATGTGGAGAACTTGCATATAGACATGCAGATCTAAGAAATAACACAGCATAGCTGGTTATATGCTTGCATACCACTGATTACATGAAAAACTAGAAAAAAAGAAAGACATAGGGAAATACTACATTGTGAAAGTTTCTACACTGCAATTGTTTTTAATTGCTTGAATATATTGTTTTAATTTAAGCCTCTTAAATAACAGCATACAGACAATCTACATGTAATCCTCATGCTAATCATGTTTTGCTCAATTATATTTGTAGTGTTTAAACAACTTTTATATTTAAAAATGACAAGGAATTCACAACTTTATAACTTCTACATTTTCATGTCCATACACACACTTACAGAGAGAGAGAGAGAGAGAGAGAGAGAGAGAGAGAGAGAGGCAGAAGAAGATGCAGGGAGAGAGAGACACCCACCATCAGTGTATCTCCCAGAAATCTCCTGGTTTGAGCTGTGATCTTGGGTTATGGGTTATCTCTGACAACTTCCCTGTGAATCAGGAGTGGAACTAAATATAATTAAACCAATTAATTATTCTGCATTCACACGGGACCCTGGCTTTCTGATAAAGCCTGCCTGTCTGTCAGCCAAATAATCTAATTAAACAGATAGGGATCAACAGTCACTGCAGCCAAAATTAGGTTTTACCACTCTGAAGTGTAAATGCTAAGGAAAAAACAGCCTGTATCAGATACGAGAGACTATTAGAACCTTCTAGTCTTACACAGATCAGTTTCAGAAAGTACAACAGAAGTATGTTACACAGTTCTGCAAAAAGACACAAGCACACACTGATATAAATACTAAGCGTGTCATGCTGCGATGTTGTCAGTGCAATCTCACCAGCCTAGAAAGTGCATCAATGATAACATGGGTATGTAAATCACTCTTTTAATGTGTAACCATCTTGATTACGCTGTCTAACCAAATTTTTCGCTGTTGCAGCCACACTGACCTAAGAATGCATATTATGATGAATAATGTTTGATGAACTTATTATAATTTATGATTAATACATTTATGATTTATGAACAGTACTGGAGTATTGCAATAATATAGTACTCATCATACAGATTCCTACAAAAATCAAGTAAATGTAATCAGAGTAGAAAACAACCTTTTATAAAAACTATTTTACACATTTTTTTTAAAGATTACTGTTTTTAAGGGTTATAATTTTAATTAGTAATCACTGATTTATAAAGAGTAAATTAACCTATCAATGTATCTTAATGTACTGAATATACCCATAAACTTCACAGCTTTGTCACGACTGATAACAGTTATTATATATAACAGTAGAGAGAGCGAAACTAGGGGGAATGAAGGAAGGAGGAGGGCATAAAAAGGTGAATTTTCAGATGGTTTGGACTTTAAAAAACCTAAAAGTTAAACCACAAGTAATCGAAAAAGTAACCTGACTCGATTTAACATTCATTAAAGTAATCTAAAGTATTTTTTTGTATTTTAGTCACGTAATTTAAATCAGTAGAAAATTACATGTCTTAGGTAATCTACCCAACACTGCTCATGAAGGTGACTTTCCACAGGGATACAAATGTACTCTAGATCAGTGGAGGTCTCTGGTTATCTCAGCAGCTTTGAAACATGCACCTTATGATAAGAGATTAAGGTGTAGTAATAGACCGACTGCTTGCAGATATAGATAAGATATATGAAATCACAAGAGGAATGAATTCTGCACCAAAGCTACAAATACTTTTTCTAATGGATGTTAGTGATCGTGCTACATTTTGTAAAACAGATACAGCCTCTGTACAGCTGTGTTGTATGTTTCATGCATCTAGCAATTGTAAAGAAAATATTACTTCTTTGTCTACTTATTTTCACAAAGTATGCTGTGTTCTGTGTCTTCTTTGGTTTCTATTACTGTTTCTGAGAGATTGACTTAGAAGAGAGTCTATTTCTGACTTGGCTCCAACATATTCTTCTATTGCTTTTTTTCAGAAGTCAAACTTTCTATTTTCTATTGAATTTTTCTGTTTTATTTAATCAGTGGTATGTCAGTCTATCACTAGCAATGCTCAAAGTTATTTCCTACATCTACTTGTCTATATGAACCTTCACCATTTACTTATGGCTACAAACGTGTTTCATGTTTCATGTGTACAAAATCTTTAACCCATGTAAGGTAGTAGTAGTTATCGCAGCAAAAACAAACAAATATGTTATAATTGATAACTCATTGGAAGGCAAATGCAGTTTATACAATCTTGTCTTGCAAAAAAAAAAACAGCATCCTTTACAATTTGCTTACATATTTTATTGCACCCAGAAAGGATGCGAACAAAATGTAAACTCCAATCTATAGAACTGATAATTATATCATCAAATATTTATATATCATCGTTTATTTAGTACAGTGATAATGCTAGTCTTCTAAGGATCCAGTTAAGATGCTGTAACTACACAAAAACAAATTACCATAATCTTTTGTAAAACACACAGCTTTGTGCCTCACAGTGGCATTTTGAAATACAGTACACTATATTGTACATTCTGGGTTGCTCTAATAGCATTGTGCTGCATGTTTCATTATTTTTTAAGAATGTAATGATGGCATTTGACCCAGTCAATGCTGCTGCAACTACAGAACTAGATTTATCTTTACTCATTTTATACATTTATTACTGTTATTTCTCTATATCTATTAGTCTATACCATTAAAAAATCACTTTATTGTCCCCCATTTAATTTATTTTACATTAATCCTTGCACAATTCACACCACCTGTTGGTCATAGCAAACAGCTACTGAATATTTGTGTTATTTTGATACGTCTACTGTCAAATGCAAGTGCAGGTGATAACTGTTCTGTCCTGCACTTTATGGTTGTCTTATACTGTTACATGTTGCACCATGGGTCCAAGAGAAGTGCTATTTTATCCCTGCTGTATAATTACAGATAGACTAGCTAACAATAAACACTTCTTGAATTTTGAATCTTAATTCTTGATATTTGGTGCAGTTGTTAATAAAATTGCATAAAGTCAGCTTTATTATGTTTCAGATCTTAGCTTGAAGGAAGGAAGGAAGTAAATAAATGAAAAAGGCAAGAAAGAATGAATGAACGAACGAATTTGGGAAGTTGGCAAGAAGGAAAAGCAAGAAAGAAGGACTTGTTCTACAGTTAAAATGAAATTTGCCGCACAAACACAGATATTCAATTTAGAAAGGAACACTTAAAATTATTGTTGTAGATGCGTAGAATAGTGTTAGATCTTAAAAAGTAACCTTAGTCTATTTCGTTTAGTTAGATAACTTAAGCTGAAGCCTGTTAGGTTTCCCAACATTACACAAATATAGACATTACATACACAAAGTCTTTTGGCCCATCTTATATGGGCTTGGGCACAGAGTACTCAGTAGAATTTATGCATAGAACTGTGCATAAATTAAAGAGTATGGCTTTCATAAAGTTTCATATTGCATTTCCTAATGCACTGGAGGACTGTGATAAGTGACAATGGTTTTCGAAGCACTCTTGAGTTCATGTGGCTTTATTTATCACAGCAGTATGATATATGAATATGTTTCTCATATAATGCCTTCTTGGAGCTCAAATGCAGGGAATAGTGATTTCTAGGCTTCCCAACGCAGACTGAGATTTCTCTGGATTCTCTGAATTTTTTCATAATATTATGTACTGTAGATGGTGAAATGCCTAAATTCTTTGTAATTGTGTGTTGAAAAAATATGCTTTTTGAACTGAATTTCATACAGTTTAACACAAAATCATAAGCCATAAACCATCTTTGCTTGCAGACAGTGAGCCTTTGACGCATGTTTCTTATATCCAATCATGATACCTCACCTGATATCAGCTCACCTGCTTATTGCAGAATGTTTTAAAATAATTTAATTTGAATATTCTATAAACTTTTCACTCTTATTTTGTCCCACCCCACCTTTTTTGAATGTGCTGAAGGCAAAATTAAAGTTTTTGGTCAGCCAAAACATTAAAATAATTTTTTTGTAAGTTAAATAAAGATTTATAAAATGCATATTTTTGTTTTTATTGCACTTTACAAAATCTCCCAACTTTTCTGGAAATGGGGCTTGTACACTTACCCTTTTTAGGGCAAGTTGTAAAATCACACCTTGTTCCTTCTTCTGTTCTTTTTTCACATAGTTTCTTTTTGTCTGCCCTGCTATATCCTCTCTATCCCCTCTCCAGCTCTTCTTTTCTTCTGTTTTTCTGGTTTTTATCTTTTCAAGTGCTTACAGCATTGTTGTTTAAACCACAATTTGACCACAAAGTGACCAAGGTATAAACCTTATAGTGCTGAACTCACCTCCCAGCCCTTCATCCTGTAGCTTGTTTAAAATAAAATAAATAAATAAATAAATAAATAATAAAAAAATATATATATATACAAAAATAAATTTGTTTTCTCCCATCTAAACATGGTCATACACGTGCAGGGTATATGCTCATGGTATTTCCATGAATATCCATGCATACAACTGCAGTCCCAAGCACATACCCACACCTGGAGGAAATGCATGGTAAATAGGGATTTTCTGAGGGGCACAGGCTGTGCACCTGTACATGAGTAAATCTCTTCCCTGGCTCAGATGGAGGCCCAGCTGGCTGTGTTAGTGGATGGAGCCAGGCTTCTCTCTTAGCTCTCTTCCCCCAGAGATAGGGCTGCATTCTACTACAGCACTAAATTAAGTGCTACCGACAGCATTGCTAGCCCTGTCTCTTACTTCTCTGCCTACACTTTCCCTTTCTCTCTCTCCATGCATTACCTTCACCTGAAACGTCAGTCAGGCCAAGTGCTACAGAGAGATCTCTCTCTGCAAACTCTCTTAAAGGAGCTGTCCTTGCAGCCCTGCCCACTGAAGTGCATTTACCATCCACTTTATTAGAAACACTTATCTTGTACTGGCACTCACTGGCGACTTTATGAGGTCCACCTACATTACAGGTCCACTACACAGATGTACAAGTACATTAACTAGTCCTGCTCTGTTGTCATGCACAGTTTGTCAGTCACTTTTTGCCCCACATGATATTTGTCAGATTTTGACAACAAGATTAAAAAATTACTCATATCAGTGTCATCAGAGTTGTGGACCCAAACAAGAATAGTTCTACGGTCAGAAAATGACCATTGATCAAAGGCTAGCAATGAAAAAAAAAACAGTCCCAAACCATGCCCTGCCCATTTTTATATTTACACACACACTTTAGCTCAAGAACAGCTGGCTTATTAACTGATTAATAGGACCAGGTGTGCTGTGGGAAAGGAAAACCCTAAAATGCAGGGGACGGGTGATCCAAGATTGGTTTAACATCTGGGTTAGAAGACAGCTAACACAAATTGTGCATCAACAGACTTTAATCTCAAAGTGTGCACCAGAGGACTAAAGTCTAGTACAAGGTAGATGTTTCTATTAAATGACTAACAGAGCCACTGTGATTATTGCATATTTGTGGAAAGACTGCAGAAACACTCCAAATAGCTCAGGGAAACACTCTGATGACCTCTGGAAGACTTTCAGATGACCACCAGACCTGATCATGTTCTAGACAATTATTCACAGACATTACAAAAAAAGAGACAAGTCAACCTTTTTTTGCCATGGTTTAAGCTCTATCAGTTTTGAAGCCATGTAAAAAGTGATAAAAGAAAACAATGGAATTTGGCAGTGAAAGTTTCCATCCTGTATCTGTTCTTGAATACTCTCATGAATAGAGACAGGAGAATTGACCACAGAGTTCTCCTCCTAGAGGAACTAGCTATGGGGCTGTGGGTTAAGATTTCATTATGCTGAAATTGAATTGGCCTCTCTGTTGAGTCTGTGAGAATTTATTATCATGACGGAATTGACTTGACACAGGCTGACCTGCCTGAATAAAGCAGATATGAACAAGCTGAATCCTGCTCTTCTGGCTGACAATGACTGGCCTGCACACTGCATTGAGCAGGGTTAGAGATGGGGCTAGGGAACAGGTCTTATCTCCTCCAACTCAGACAAAATGCATCTGTCTAACTCATTCTGCAGTCGAAGCAGCTCTGAATGCAGGACAGAATGCCTCACTCTGAGAACAGCAAATAATGAGGGAACTGACCGCCCATTCCACAGAGAAATACAGTTAACTGAGCGCAAATGTTTATTCAGGCTACTGTTAAAACCCCACAAGGTTTTGTGCTACTGTGAGATCTATTTTGTTCCATGTCACTCATGGGCTGCATCAACAGTGCCAAAAGGCGTCCTTATAATGAGATACTCACAAACTGTACCACATGTGCTGTAAACATATTTCCAGAGAAGACCCTACTATACTTTTGTTCTCGCGCTGCACTGGACTCCGATTCAAATGAGATTACATGTGAAATGTGGGCCATGCTGGAGATGGTAATTGTTTTCTGTCCCTGCTGTCAGAGTCCTGCTGTTTTAATTAATTGTGAAGATGTCACTAGCTATTCCACGAGCTGGAAACAGCCTGTATCTGACAGAACAAATGAAGCGAGATAGGTAAATAAAAAATCCATATCTACAGCTGTCTTATTGTCTCATAGGTATCTCTGGGTCTTTAAGAAGAGAGAATGAAGACATGGAGAATCTTTTTAGTTCTGCAATTTCCTAACTTTAAAGTTTTCACTGGTTTATCTGGTTAAGTGAAATTAAAAGCATTTCAGACCACCTAAACCTAATTCAAAGGTTGCTGCTGCTTCATCCTTCAGCCTACTGGTAGTTAAAAATACAAATAGCTCCACTGTGTGGTATTGTCTCAGCTTAATCCAACAAGCTTTATTTCCATCTTCCTTCAGAGAATCTGGTGAGTTTCAGTGCTACACATGGACAAGAACTGCCTACATGACACGGAGGGTCACTGAAACAATATTACAGACCTTTCTTTTTTACAGGTTTACAGATTTGCCAGGGTTTGTTATGGTGTGTAACTTCGCAAGTAGTATCTTAGCAGAATGACAGTGGTTGATGAAGAACAGACATAGACTACAAAGCACTGTTGTTCATCACTCTGGATAAGAGTGTCTGCTAAATGCTGTAAATGTAAATGTTTCTTGCATGACCTGTTATATGGTGCTACAATAAAAGCAGACCCATGCAAAGCTATCTTACTGTTTTACTAGCTTTGTGGGACCTCTATGAGAAATGTTGGCTTAATGGTTGGTGAGAATGTAGACCTGTTAGGATGGGAACAAACTGAGGGTAAAATTAATAAACCAATCCAATCTGCCTTGTGAAGGTGGAACTTAAAGTGGGGGGCAAGACAACAAGCTTGTTATTAGTCTGTGGATGAAATTTAGGTTGTCAGTACTGAAAAGTCCCCCTATAAAACTCTGATTAAACACACAGATGTGTATTGCATGTGTGGAGAAAATAAAGAAGACTGACCTGGTGATAACCAGTGAGAAAAGTAGCTTTATATGGCCTAGGCTGTTCATAGTTGCAATAATACAGTCAGAGGAGGTTGTGGAACAAACTAGTACCTATTGGATATGCGTGACAGTACTCTAGATGATAAATGAGAACATATTTGACGAATTTGAAGTTTGAGAAGTTTATGGCTAAGCAAAGAGGGTTTTAGAAAGGTATAAACAAGTTAGTGGTGGATTTCACTGCAACTGCTTTGTTTCCCATCAGACTGAATAAACAGACATGTCAATCAGAGAGTACCTAACAGAATTCTGACTACAGAGACTAGTTCCAGCTCTAATGTACATTAATACTGGAAGGGTGTGTGACACTGAATGTTGTTGAATAGTCGCTCTCCAGGAGTAAGGCTGGACAGCCCTGTATCAAATGTTCCATCTACTTCTGTAGGCAGAATTTTTGTGGTAAAGACAGCTCTCAGGTTGATAGACTGGCATATAGTGCCAGTGAAAATCATTTTAGCAATGCTTATTTAAAGCTGGTGGAGGCTTAACACCTCTCCTCTCCTTTTTTGATCAGTATGCTTCTGAAGCAACTCTATGTGCCATCGGAAGGCTCTTTCCCAAACCTTGTGGGGATAAAGTGGCTTAAGCTGTCAGCTCTAGAGACATACAGTCGGTGTCTCATGCCGAGGCCGATAGTGTCAATCAGTGTTCATCACAGCCACTAACACTATTTGTCAAGCTCCTTCATCCAAAATCCAACGGTTAGAAATTCTTTTAAGCTCAACCATTCCTGTCTCAGTGACACACTCAAGTACATCCGTCGCCACTCATCTCCTGCTCATTCTTCTTTATGGTGTTCCTCAGACGGTCTTTCATTTCAGCCCTCACTATTGAAACTTGTCAATACTACATCCCTCTTATCCTCCAATTCCTGCTGGGCCCAGGATTTCACTCGCTTTTTCTATCCCATAGTTGGAACACCAGCCAAAAAATGCCTGGCAATTAACAACTGATTAAATAATAAATGAATGGGTTTGTGTCACTGTGTAAGAAAAAACTGAATGGTTTGTAAGACATCTGAAAAGGAGGGTGTGAAAGAGTGTCAGCGTGTTTGGCAGTCCCAACAGATCCGGCACTGTGTCACACACACTCCTCTGGGCCCTGCGCCGTGACACTGTCACTGAATATTAATGAGCCACTCTATCAGTCATGGGAGGTCCCCTGTCACAAGACTGGCATAATCAGTGCATTCAAAATAGCCGCCCTCCTCTGAAAGGTGCAAGGGATAATGATGCTGATTGAACATGTCCTCTTTTGCTCACTGATTTATGACAAACTTACTGGAACCCATGCTGGCACAGTGTGATTTATGGAGCGTGGACTCATGGGAGATGGAGGGGGCCCTCACCAGGAAAGAGCATACTGCCAATAATTTTGGACACTGATTGGATGGAATATTGGCAGAGCCGGTGGTGTAAGCTTAGGAACCTTTGCAATGTTTGTTTGTTCCTGTGCTGATTGCTTGGTCTGGTGTTAGCACTTGCAGGAGGTCAATCAGCAAAGTAGAAGCTACTACGGTCAATCCGCTTATGCGGTAATCAACATTACCATCAGCATCCACAGCTTCCTGTAAAAACGTGTCTCAAGTGGTCAGCACCCTGCTTGCCAATACTTTTACTTTTTGAATCAAGGATAGCAACAAACACAACATGGCTAACAGATGTGTGCTGATGTACTGAAATACTGGTACTGATGATATAGTGATGATATATTGGTACTGGTTTCATATTGGTAATGTATATAATATGTTATAAGGTTAAATTTAACTTCTGGTAAGATGGCGGCGTGGCAGTAGCACGGACCACAGACCAAAATGGTGTTGGTTTGTACTGTTTTGTGTCTCAGTGCAACCAAACTCGGTAAATGGACACCAGATCGACAAGTGGCAGAGTTTATCATCGCCAGACACTGTTGTTGTACAGAGATGACTCCAAGTTTCATCTCAAAGATGACCTGCTGGCGTCGCTACATGACCTTGGTCTGCTACGAGACCTCGGTGTGCTACGAGCAAGCCCCCAGCCCTCGGCTCCTGGTGCAGCTGGCCAGAGGACGTGCTCATGGAAGCGGTGTGCGAGGACGAAGAAGCGGGGCATGAGGGGGGGAGGGGGTCGTGCAAGGCTAAGTGCTAACGCTAGCCGACCGGCTCTCCTGTCCATTCTGCTCTCAAACGTACGGTCCCTGGACAATGAACTGGACTGCATTTGACTACGGCAGGCTACCCAGCGTGAGTTTCGGGACTGTTGTGTGTTTGTTTGAATGACGCAGTGGAGCTGGACGGTCGCGCTTTGTTTCGCGCCGACAGAAACGCAGCACTGTGCGGAAAAACACGCGGTGGAGGCGTGTGCGTTTACATCAACACAGAATGGTGCAGAGACTCAGTGCTTGTGTCCAGTCACTGCTCACCGCTGGTGGAGTTTGTGAGTGTTAAATGTAGACCTTTTTATTTACCAAGGGAATTTACAGCCATGCTGATTGTTGGTATTTACCTTCCACCCGGGAATAATGCTGACGATGTGCTGCTGGAACTGTACGGTGCGATCAGCGAGCTGCAGAATTCTCACCCGGATGGACTGTTCATTTTTGCAGGTGACTTTAACCATGCAAACCTAAAGACTGTGCTGCCTAAATTCCACCAGTATGTGAACTTTGCTTCACGAGGGGACAACGCGCTGGATCTTGTTTACACAAACATTCCAGCCACGTACCGAGCTAAGCCCCACCCCCACCTGGGCCAATCATATCATCTCTCTGTCATGCTAATTCCAGCATACAGACCACTAACGAAGCGCTCAAACCAGTTTGGAAACATCTCTGCTCTTCAGGACTGTTTTGAAAACAGACTGGTTCATGTTTAGGGCGGCTGCAACCACCGGCAACATCACCAACTTGGAAGAGTACACAGCATCAGTGACCAGCTACATCAGTAAGTGCACTGATGATGTTACTGTTTTCAAGTCCATAACCACATGCCCCAACCAGAAGCCATGGATCACTGCAGAGGTGCATGCAGAGCAGGTGATAAAGAGGCCCTAAGAACAGCGAGGGCAAAACTATCCCGAGCCATCAAGGTAGCAAAGCGTGCACATGGCCAGAAGATCCACAGCCACTTCTGTGACAGCGGGGACACACGGCCCCTATGGCAGGGCATCCAGGCTATCACCAACTACAGGACAACAACATCTGCCTGTGACGGTGATACCTCCCTTCCAGACGCACTAAACAACTTTTACACACGGTTTAAGCCACTGAACAATGTGGAAGCGAGGAAGTCCACCCCTCCTCCCAACGACCAGGTACTGTGCCTGACCACAGCTGATGTGAGGAAAACTCTACGCAGAGTCAACCCATGGAAAGCTGCTGGACCAGACAACATTCCTGGCAGGTAGCTTAGGGAATGTGCAGACCAGCTGGCAGATGTTCTAACTGACATCTCCCTGAGCAGTGCCACTGTTCCAACGTCCTTCAAGACTACGACCATCATTCCTGTGCCAAAGAAGTCTCCAGTGTCCTGCCTCACTGACTACCGTCCCGTTGCACTCACTCCCATCATCATGAAGTGCTTCGAGAGGCTCGTCATGAGGCATGTCAACACCCTGCTGCCTCCTTCACTGGACCCCCTGCAGTTCGCGTACCGCCTGAACCGCTCAACAGATGATGCAATAGCCACCACCTTTCATCTGGCTCTCTCGCATCTGGACAAGAAGGACACATGTGCAAATGCTGTTCATAGACTTTAGTTCAGCATTTAACACAATCATCCCCCAACACTGAGCCTGCTGGGCCTGAACACCTCCCTGTGTAATTGGGTCCTGGATTTCCTCACTGAGAGGCCTCAGTCAGTTAGGATTGGGGACAACACCTCCAGAACCACCACACTGAGCACTGGCGCTCCACAGGGTTGTGTGCTCAGCCCCTTGTTGTCCACCTTGCTGACTCATGACTCGAACCACATCATCAAGTTTGCTGATGACACGACTGTGGTGGGTCTCATCAGCAAGAACAATGAGTCAGCATACCGGG
>JBBPDA010000003.1:5345437-5363365 GCA_037974385.1 Arnoldichthys spilopterus
AAAAACCCTGGAAAAAATGTACAAAACTTGCCCTTTCAGAAATAAATGCTGTCCCCAGTGGCATGAATAGTAAAAAACATGGCTTAGCACCTTATAATTGGAATTCAGGTTCAAGTCCCAGCTGTGCCATTTGCCCGTGGTCAAGGGCGTGGGGACACAACCGAGCCCATTCTCACTGAGAGAAATGAGAGCTTAGCATTCTCTTCTGCACCTGTAGCGGTGCTAAGCAATGCTTGAATAGTAGCTTAAAAAGAAGCTGTGGCAGATTTCATATACACAAGAGTACCAAACAGGCTGTGCTATCTTATGATTCAGAGAGAACTATAACATTCACATCAGAATTGAATATGCTTACACTGGGGGTCAGAGGGAGAAAAAAAAAACCAAATCATTGAGAACATAGTATCTAGTTGAACAGTTACTGGATGTCTTGAAGTGTGATTTACAGAAGTACATTCTTGAGGTATGATTAAAAGTAGAAATAGCTGTAATGTGTAAATGTATTGCCTTAACACAATGCATTTGCACATGTTAAGCTGCCATCTGCAACATATCAATCTGACATAAGCGCTGTATGACTTCCTGCTATGCACAGGAGTGAAGTAAAGGAAGAGAGAGCCATGAAGGGCTTCTCCAGCTCATCTCACCATCAGGTAGCCTACTGCTTGCTGGGAGAAAAGCTATTTATACATCTCTCCCTCGGGAAAGCCCAGCATGCTTTGTGTCTGCTCCAGAACAGGTGTGCGGGTGTGCTTTGTTAAAGAAAGAGAGGGGGCGAAAGTGCCCTGCCGCGAATCCAGCTGGAGCTGGAGTTTTCTCTAGGTGAATTTGATGCTCGGCTAAGTCCCGTTACTTAAAAAAAAAACAACTGCAAAGCAAATTCATCACTGTCTTTACTAGAAATGCGCTTTGCAATTGCTCATAGCTTTGCCATAACGTTCCCAAAGCACTGCCGAAACATTTAGGTAAAGCTTTCAAATAAGCCAGCTGTGATGGAACATTAAATACAGGGACAGTCAGGGGAGCATAAAGTACCGTGAGACTCTAATGCAGCTACGACCCCTATGTTTATGACATAATTACAGTCTACAGTCCCAAGCTAATAATTATGAGCAGTGAAACCAACCGTTCTCACCAATACGTAATTAATAATGACAACAGGCACATTCCCACCATCACCTCATGTGCCTCTTCAGTGCACCAAATAATTTACAGTGCACTGCAAGTGGCTGCTTATGAGAATAGAGACTCAAGAAACAGGAATCGACCATCAGAGCATAGGGAATATACAGAGACAAAGAGTGTGAACAACTGCGAATACAAAGTGAGAAAAGAGGTAGCAGCCAACAAAAAGCACTTTTTTTTTAAACCAAAAAAGGAACATATTGAATTTTGGGAGTAAGAATACAGGTGAGAGGAACAGGCATACTGCGGTTTTACCCACGTCCTTTAGAGTGCTCAAGAAGTGCTCAATTATAGATAAAGTTTCAGACATGAGATTTTCAGCAGGAATTCTTACTGTGATAGAAGAGCACCCTCTTGGCATGAAGCACATGCATTTTTAATACAGCCCAAATAAAGGCGTCTTCTGGTGGCCCACAACACATCATCTTTAATGAACAGTCCTTTCTAGGGATATTAGCAGCTCCAGAAATCAATTATTCATGTCTACCCTCTATTTCGCTGTCAGGATCAAAATTGCTATTCATCACGCCCTACTTTTCCGTCACTGTCTGTAAGACTTCCGCTGACATCATCGCCAGTCTCTCAGAACTGAACATCTACTTCCTCTCCACAAGTGTTGGCTGTCCACAGTTGACCCATACAGCTGTGCAAAAACTGTAGTTGAAGGCAAATTTCAGCTTCATTAATGACACAATAAACAACTGTAGTATCCCCCCACAAAACAAAAACCAGAAAGTGGAAATGAACAGAAAGCCTTTAAGCTTTCTAAAGCAGAGCAAACATCATTGCCTTCTTACTACCCAGATATTAAAATGAAGAGTGCCGAACTGCTCAAAATGTCAGCATTTATTGCTTTATATGCAAGTTGTTAACCTTAGCTGTACCCACAGTACCTTGTACTCCTGGCCCAAAAAGCTTTGATCCCTATGAGGATGGCATCTGCTGGCCCTCCATTACTGTGCAACTGGATGGAATAAATGGAAAGAACCTTAATCATAACTAAATCGATTGCTGCTTTAATGAAAATGTGCCTTATCGTCAGGTCCATGCCAGGACTGAGCTGTACAATAGGTTCCGACTTCCTATGCCTCTAATGTGTAATATGCTAACGTACAGCCACAGCCGAGCTAGCTATCACAAAGCGCTGACTCAGCGTGTTGCACTGAGGCATAAAAGTAATAAACAGTGCTTCAGCACACAGGATCGTTCTTCATCTTAGATGGGAATCAGTTCTCTTCTGAGCAAACACTTGGTCAAACCACTCGCGCTGGCCTTTTAACCCTTGAGCAGTGTGGGTGACCTGACGTGTCGCTGCACTGAGTGAGCACCAGGCCAGCGGCCCTGCTTAGAGATGATTTATGATGTTTCTATGCTAAGCAACACAGTATGAGGAACAGTATGACTCATGTTAACAGAGCAGTAGAGAAATCACAATGGCCCTGGTGCTTAGTGCAGCTCAACAGCTGCTCCTGCTGGACACTGAGAGGCCGTGGTGAGAAAATGGGGTGAAAAGAGGTGAAAACGTCCTTAATCAACCCCAACAAACATTCCCTACCTGCTGGCTGTTAGCAGGAACTTTTCCTTTCCACATTTATAGCCAGTGCCTGTGATAATACCATTTACATTACAGTCATGTGCAAAGATTTGAAAATTAACAACAGCCAAAAGAAAACTGGGGATGTTGCCTTCATCAATTATGCCCCAAAGCTCTGGAACACACTATTTAAAACATATCTCTACATTTTATTCATTTAACTAGACAATTTAATTCATTTATTCATTGTTTATTATGATTATTTTATTCATTTATTATTATTATTATTTTAAGCTTCGCCCATTAACCTTTAGTTTATCAGTTTTATGATTTATTTTATGTCTTATTTTAATCTTTACTTTTACTTTTTTTTAATTAATTGTCTAATATATTCATGGGTATGCACTTTGAGTTGCATTTCTTTTTTATCAATGTTATGATTTATTTTATACCTTACTTTAAAGCTTACTTTTAATTTTTATTTATTTGCTAAGCTTAACATATCAAACATAAATGATAAAATAACTTTTCATATTAAATTTAAAAAACAAACAGTAATTAAAAAAATGTGCAGTGTGTTTTCTGTTAAAGAAGTGTATTTATTTTTACTTTGACCTGGGGTACAAGAATCATGACTGTATAACTGTATGTAGAGAAAAACTGTCCTTAAAGCTAGCGGAGGTAATTTAGAAGCATTTTTAACATCCTGATAGCAATGAATGAATTAACTGCTCTGACAACAAAAAGGATAAAATCAGTCATCTCTGGCAACCCCAGGGCTCTACCTACACCAAAAAGAAACAAACTAGAATGAAAATAGCACAACAACAAAACTAGATTGAACATCTATGTGGCTTTCCCATGATGATGAAAACTGAGGGGGTGCTAAAATAAATAGTCCATTCCACCCTAAATTGTGCAGTGGTCTGGGACACCGGAATGTAACCTCTGTGCAGTTTAAAGTGGAATGGTAAAATCAATTAAGAGGAATGTGAGAACAGCACAAGGGAGAAATGGAAAGGGTAGAAAAGTGATGTAATGCTGGCCATATTTCTGCTGGGAATTATTAATTATTATGTTTTGGGGGGCATCATTTCAAATAAGATGGCATAATATTAAATAACCCTTTTTGGAACCTGCATTTCTGAGAGTATAGCGAAGTATAATCCTGCAGCACCTGCACCTATGAAGACACTCAGTGACTGAGCAAATCACTCACTTTAGATCAACTAATCACACAACCCAAACAGTCACACATGCCTTTTGTTTAAAGTAAGGCACATTTAATATCCAGATATCAATAATGGGATTTCTGTGGAATTGAGAGAAAAATTGTACAAAAGCACTTCCAATTCTCATGCCACTGCATAAAAAATATGAAAAAAAAATGATGAAAGAAATCAACTGAAACTGATTGAAAAGCATAATGCCAGCAGCTCAAGAATTCTAAGATCTAAGCTTATCTTGAATTATTATTCCAAACCACTGCGTGCTTATTGTACTGCAGCGTTGCACACTTCAGAAGTTCCAACAGCGTTTCTTAAACTGTGACTTTATGGAATAGTACAGAGCGAGCCTTTCCCATGCATGGCCTTCTTCTCAGCGGGCTAGTTTGCCCCCGTGGCTGTGAGAGAGCTGCGGCCGGCTTGTTACAGATAACATGGCAGTAAGGTTAACAAACTGAGACTAAAGAACTGGTGCTGGCAACCCAGGCCCAAGGAAGTTATTAAGGAGCAACCCAGGGTGCTGCTTTTGTGCCTTTACATCCAGCTGGGTAATTTACAGATTCTTCTCTCTGGGTGAAATTGCAGAGAGAAAAAAAAGAGTAAAGAGGGGCTGATCTGCAAAGCACTGATTAACACAACCCACACAAACATGCAAATCAAGTTGGAACACATCATTTCACTTTTGTATAAATGTTTGTGGTAACATTTTTTGATATTATGACTATTTATTTATTAAATTAGTGATTGTATTTATGCAGTCCTTTCTTTGAAAATCTGACATGATTATGCATTCATATTAGAAGCGGATAAGAAAAAGTTGTGATTGATACGATGCCCTTTGGGTTCCCCAATGCTGTGTAGTGTTTACTGAAATATGGATGAGAAAGTTCAGAAAAAAATACGTAAAACAATGGCACGTGTAAGAATTAAATATACTATAAAGAAAGAAATTACTAACTTGGAAGATAAGAGCAGCAGTTACCAATGGGATAATTGTAAGGTTGTGACCTTCGATAACTTCTGCTTTTATTTTGACCCTGCTTTCCATCTTTAACCTTTCAATGGCAGTCTTCCATCTGAACGATGCTTAATCACTGAGGATTATCAGTAAGCTAAAGGGTAAAGAGGCAAAAGCAATCCCTGCACTGATCAGGTCTGATCCTAATAAGGCCCTGTTACACTCATAACCTAATCAGGACCATTCGACACACACACACACACACACACACACACACACACACACACACACACTCAGGCTCAGGTCTTATTTTCCTTGCCCCATTGCAGGGGAGTAATTGAAGGCTGTGACCCTGTACTGAAGGAGACTGTGCGCCTTCATTGTGACAGTTCCTTGGAACTTAGACATTAGAGAGACGGTTGCAATGGAATTTCCTGGCATTGATGCAATGAACTCTCAGTGGCCGGGCAACAGGCATTTACAATTCTAATTAAAATCCTGGACAAACAGCATTATACCTCGCATACACTTTGAATGCTAAGAAACCAAATACACAAACAGCTACAGAATAAACCGATTAACACCAAGCCCCCCACCCCCCATAAAAAGAACAAAAACAAGGCAATTTAATAAAGCTGCTTAAAATATACTCATTCCCTTGGGTGATCATTTTGATTATTGACAACGCCACCTATGCTAAACTCCTAATTTTAAAATGCTGCATCATAACTGCTGATCACACAGCAATGAAATCTACTGAGCAGCTTCCTGGGCAAAACTTTTTGCAGAAAATCAGTGTCTCAAATAATTACTGTCCAGCTGAGGCCAAGCCAAGTCTCAAGCATCAGAGCTTCTGTCAGTCTCCCTCAGGTGAACCTGCTGGACTCCACATTTCTGTCCACTTGCCTATCTATCTGAAACCATCCCTGCCAGATAGGGGCTGTCCAGCAGCATGCTTGACTGCATGAGTGGCCACTGTTGTGGGCTTGACTGGCTGAGAGCATGCTTAGAGGCTTTAGCTGTCTGAATGCAGGTCTTTTTGCCTGACTGAACTCTCTGTGGATTTGTGTTTGTGACAGTGTCAGCTTGCTACCTGTCTGACAGTGTGACAGTGTGTGGGAGGTGTATGTAAGACAATGTGTGGGTTAAATGAGCTCACCTGGAAAACTGTGATGGATGTGTGTATACAGAGAGTGAAGCATGAAGTTGAATGGTCTCGTGGTTAATCCCATGTTAACTCCTATTAACCCTAGGCTTGTTATTCAGCTATCAATCTTTGAATGATTTAGTAGCACTTGAGTGCCACTACTGTCTGAGCATTTAGTTTGATTCTAAGAGATGTCACATCTGTGGCTGGGAGTCCAAGACAGCATTGGCCTCTGTGAGTAAGATGGCCCTCCCTTTCCCCTTTCACTTATCTTGATGCTAGACAGTGCTGCTGACTCCTCCAAGCATGTTGCTCTGTCCAGTAAAATTGTGTTAGCAGCAGTATGCAGTGGTACACAGTAAAACTGGACACAACTAAACTGAGAAAAAAAATATGAACAATGCAAACAAGTTTATAACCAATACATTATCTGGTTAAGTAACAGTAAATTGTACTTTTGAGAAAGAGGCTTGTAAGGCCTTCATGAGGGTGCACATAAACACACACACTTGCTTTTGTTTTTAAATTTGTTTGTTTGTTTGTTAAATGGGGACAAATTCCAAATCTGCCAATAGTAAGGGAGTCAAGTCTACCATACATATTGTTGACTATGTTTGTGAACCCCAGTTGCATGAGTGACCCCTCATACAAGGTGCTTAAGAGGGGCTGCTTAGTGAAGAGAAGGTGGATGTAAATGCTATAGGGGAGCATGTGAGTGGACTAGGAGTAAGTCGGCTCATCTTTCATGGAGATTGCTGCATGTGGCTGATGGCCTCAGTGGGCAGATGAGACCTCCTGTGTGTTCTACTTATCAGAGACATAGAGCGAGAACAGGGCCTGGCAACAGATGGGCTATCTGCATACACACTCATCAGGCCAGACTGGCCTGGATATATTGCCCAACAGACAGGTGACTGTGTGTGTGTGTTTTCATACATTTTCAGGACAAAAATGTCCATAAATAAACTGGGCTAACTTGCAATGTTAGGTCTAATACATTAAAACAGTCCTGCTTTTTCCAGAATTATCTGTATAAAAGATACAAGTTTTTAAAAAAAAAATGTATTTATTAAACTAAATGGCAAAATCATTTTGTCATTGTTACAGTCAGTGTTCAGTTTAAGCAAAACATTTTTTTTTGTAAAATTTGTAGGAATCCGGCTGAAATATAATTGCAGTTAGTTTAATTCCATCCAATAATCCAAGGAAAAATACCAGAAATACCAGAAAAACTGTCAAAAAATACTTTGCAATGCAAGCTTTACTACTTCCTGTTGAAATAGTTAAAATTCAGGTAAGCCTGATCTGTGTGATTGGTGCCAAGTTTATGTTGGTGCCATGTCCCTGACCAGAATCCAGATCTAGAGCCATTTCTTCAGGGTCTCCTAGTTCCAGATCAAGATTCAGATACACCTAGGACACAACTCACACTTATGCATCTCATTCTTTTCAACTTGTGTGGGCTGCAAACCCCAGTGGGCTTTTTCATAGCATTTGTTAATATATTTTTCCAATTTTAGGTATAATGTAGGTATAATACCATATACTTAGACTTCACCAGTCCACAGGAAATGTGGTGTAATTGTAGCTTGACCTGGCTGATACAGAATAAGTGGTTTTCAACCCTAGAAGGGAGTATCCCTTCCTGCGGTCACCCTCTAAAGTGGGGTAGGCAGTAGGTGGTCATATTTCTCACTGTAACCCTGTACCTCCAGTTTGTATTGAAGCAAACTTGACAGTTACAATTTTTTTGATATGTGCAAAAGATAAAACATGATTTGTCTGGCAAACTGCATGACCATCATAACTTGAATGGTTAGCTAGTTATATTTTCAGTACAAGCCACATTTTTTCTATGAAATTTATCCAATATAGATAATTTTTGCTGCAACCTTAAATAAATGGACCATCTATAGGGCCTCTGGGGATCAGTTTGAGAATAGCTGATTAGGGAAACCCACGTGTTGTTCTATGGCATCATGCAAACAATCCATTTGATTTTAAGCATATATGTAAAATGTATACTGAGAGATATGTTCTAATGTTCTGAGTTGAAAACAATCTGTGTATTTGTTGGTTGAGAGGGGTGGGGATGGGGATGAGAGAGAATGAAAATAAAAAGGACTTCAGTGTAGGTCTATAAAAAACACTTCTAGCATACATTAATTAGGTTCTTTGTACGCAAATTGAGGGTCTTTATGTGCATTACAGAAGATAATAAAGCAGCAGAAGCGCCTCTGGTGAAGACAATAAGAGTCACTGACGTGTATCCATACATGTGTCTGTTTTTTTTCTGTATGTGGTAGAAGTCAGTGTTTTGTGCATACAGACCTACAAGGACTAAACTACACATATTAGTCATTCAGACAGTTGCTGCAGTAATAGAACAATAAGCAGGGCCATGCATTAGCTTCTCCTCCTATCAAAAGCAATTTCATTACACACGCAGTCTTCCCTGGGACATCGTTCAGCTTTGTTCACACACCCACAAACAGGAAGAAAGGGTGCCACTGTGGAAAACAACTCATACACAGCTGTGTATCTTCTCCTAAATCTAGCTGAGGTGAGACCATAGAGATTAACAACGCTTGACATAAAAAAAATATCATCAGGATTGTTTTAAAGCCACAGCAGCTCTTTCTGTATCATTACTCATCCACACAGATGCTCTAATACACAGCCATGCGTCGCAGCAGGGTTCCACATCATCATAAAGCATCTATTCACCAGCCCAGCAGCACCATAGAAATTACTACAAGCTAGCTAGCATGCTAAAGCTCCCTCCATTGAAAAGGCTTCCCGCTGGGCCCAGAGGCTAGTATCATTCTATTAGTTTATGGCAATTGTTTCATTCACACAGGATGGGGTTAATAAGGCACTTCTATTAGCATGCAGGGTATTCGACGTCAACAGCAGATTTCAAACTGTAAATATCAATACAGAACGCTCTCGCCTCCGCTTGTCTCCATTATCCCTCTTTGCATTCACGTCCCTCCAAAAAGGTGGATTATTAATATGAGGCTAATCTGGCTCCTCTCAGTGTGAAATAAGTCCGGGTGAGCTGGCGCCAAGTTTACACGGCCGATTGTGCTGCCCTACGCTTGTGTTACGTTGCATTTGCATAAAATCCCATTTCCCCGATGCAGGCTTAGTGCCTCCAAATCCATTTGCTGCCGCCATCGCCACATCAGAGCGGGTCATGACGAGAAGAGGGGGGCGAGAGAGCGAGAGACGCCAGCGACTCTGTCTCCCCATTTCACACCACTTACACGCCAGCCTGGGCCCCTAAATACAAACAATGCTGAGAGGACATGATGTACCACATGCCTCTTAATACACATCCTTGCAGGCCGCATGTGAAATAGCCCTCGTACATTTGGGCAGAGGAGATAAGGGCCGCATGGCACCACATTACAGCGCTTACAGTAGTAAGTCACAGAGAAATGTTGCAAGGTAGCTAGAGATGGTGGACTGTGTGTGTGTTTGTGTGTGTGTGTGTCCTTCAACCTTGAACATGCATTTTCCGTCTGCATTTTAGGTTAGTTTGCTCCTATGATGGACTCTGGCACATCCCTGATCACCAATCAGAAGCCCCAGTTACTGGTCTCGCTAAGCAACAACCTGAGTGGAATACCCAATCAGACCACTCTCCTCATTCTCTATTCTGCTCCACACATGCGTGCCTGTATCTCTCTCAGTCTCTTGGCATCTTTCTCCCCAAGCCTGCGTAGAACTGTCTGTCTCTCTCTGATGATTTCACAAATGGCAGCGGTTATAAGCTAAGGTCGTACAAATCAGACATCACAACCAGACATATTGTACTACACCTTTTATGTGCTGAAGTAGAAGGAGAGAGAGAGAGGGAGAGGAGAGAGAGAGGAGAAGGACAGAAAAAGACTGAGAGAGAAATAGCAGGAGAGAGAGTGACAGAGACAGCAGGGGTATGGGAGAGAAAGAAAATCAGACAAACAAAAAAGGGAGAAAGAATACGACAGAAAGAAAGACTGAGAAAGACAGAGGGAGATAAAGGGGAGAGAAAGAGCAAGAGAGTGAGATATCGAGAAAGAGAGTAAGAACAGGAGAAAAGAACTGGTGAGAAAGAAAGAAATGTAGACTAAAAAAATAGACAAAAATAAAGAAGTGTTGGAAAGAAAAAAGTGAGAGAAGCAATGAGAAAGATAGAGGGAAAAAACATGAGAAAGAGACAGAGAAAAGAGGCTCATATGTAAAACCCATTTACATTCAAGTTTCCATTGCAAACTTGATCAGAAACTGTGAGTGTAACATTCCCACTTCACATTCCCACTAAAAGCCCCTGATATAAAAGCACAGGGCTCAGTTTAGTGTAGTAAGCATTACTCTTTACACCTGGCCTATTTCCAATCTGATGGCAACGGGTGAGCATGTATAAAGATTAATCATGCTCAAGGAAGAGTCTCATTTATCCTGCTGACAGTGGCCTCATTGCTTTTGTCTCGCTGGAACACTTTTCCTTTGAGCGGCAAACCTATTCATCTGATGAATCACGGAGAACTTACAGAGATTTGCACTTTACAGCTGTTCTGTTGTCTTGCTAAACAACAATTTCTGTATAAATCCCCCACAGAAATCCCTCAGTTCAGAGACTGCAGGTGTAGAAAGAGGTGTTCCTCTTGTTTGTACGCAAATCACGGGCTGTTCCTAGAACAAACAGGCTTGATTTATTAGATATAATTTGAGGCAGTATATCAGAGGGAAATAAGTGTGCTTGTCAGCATTCTCTAGTGCTGTGTTGGGCTCTCTAATGGGGCCATTGTTTTTGTTGCCTGTGAGCAGAGCCCAAAGGGGAGCCTTTATTTTTAACTGAGCATTTGACACCAGCCTGGTCTGCTTGACCTGCTCTTACTGTGCAGCCAACCACTCAGAGAGCGAGAGAGAGCGAAAGAGAGGATCCAGAAGACAAGGGAATGTATAGCCAAAGCTATGGAGAGACCTTGCTGCTAATACCCACAGCCTGTTACACTCTCCAGCCTGCTAATGGCCTCTCAAGTGTAAAGCTGCAGCACTCTTCCCCGCATGTAACTTTAATGAGAGGACAAACCCGTGTGGTTTTTACTCATAATGTTAACCTCCATATTAGTAGCTGAACATAACAGAGCCAGTTTCAACAGTAACTCTGTCCCTAGCCCAACCTGCTCTACAACAACAATGCACAATATAGTGCACAAGAGACCTCATACTGCATGGAATTTAAACAATATGCACTGTATTCTGTCCTACAGTATGCATGCATGCAATGTCCTGAGCTCTTTCCTTCTTTTTTCTTCAATTTTGGAAACAACAATGATTAAATCCTAAATTATATACTGTCATAAACAGAGACGTGTTTTAGGCAGGACATATACACTAGTAGAATGACTTTAAGAAATAAAACAACACACTATGTGAAACAATAAAAAAAACAACCTGAAGATAAACACCACCAAACTACCAAGACTGAGGAACACAATCACAAGAATAATATGGAATAAATGATGCAACTGGAGAAAACCAACATGGGTTGATGAGAGACTAAAGACATGGTGAAACGTGGGATATTATATCAGTTATGACAATGGACAACTGGAAGACATGAAGCCACAAACTGCACACTGGTGAACACAATGAGAAGGAAGTAGGGCTAAGGCTCAGCAACAGCTAACAGCTACAAACATACCATAGCATACATTCCATTTCAGCTATTATTCAACATGTTTTATCATAGATATAAGTATTGTCTATGGCCCTGTCCAAACTGACTTTCAAATCTTGGATAAATGATAAGCGACCTTGGAGGATAAGTTGCATTTTGTAGTGGCCCTTGAATGACTTGACGGAATGATGATATGACAGTACAATCATTCCTTTCTCTATGTTCAGTGCCATCCTGTAGCTCAGACTGTAATTTTGTGTGTTTACCTATGGGGGCAGTAATCCTACAGTCCAGAGAGTTTTTAACCTGTGGGGTTCGAGGTTCATCCTTTATTGAATTTGTGAAATATGGGTCAGTTGGCTTTAGACCTGAACCATGACCTCCTTGTGTGAAAAATCCTCCTGATGAAGTGACGTAGGCAGAGAAACATGGCTGCCGCTACTGAGTGACTGCAGAATCATAAGACATATCCAGTCTTAAAAAAAAGATAAATGAAGCAAGAAGAAGCTGCAGGATGTGTTTTTTAGGTCCTCACCTGATGCCACATACATCAGAAAAATGCTTGATTTTAGATGTCCATGTGGACAAGACCTAAGCATGTGTAATGTTATCATTTATTAAGCTTGTAATTGCACCTGTACTTTAGTGTGTGGTACCTTTGGCCCACTGATTTAAGTTATGGTTAGTTAAACTTATCAGGCTACAGCTCAAAACACAACAGGTTTTATTTCAGTCCCTCAACTGAACTGTTTTTGCATGGAAATGTCATTCTACATGTTCAGACCTGCTTGACAGTACAGTGGGAAAGAGGCCAACGAGGCATTCTGAATACCCACCCTGCAAAAAATTATTTCTAGTGTGGTGAATGAAAATGATTATCAATGTGGTGGAGTCATTCACTCTCTCAGTCTGTTTCTCTTCCTCAAATTTTTGCAGAATTTGATTTTCCAGGACATTTTACATAATTTGTGAGAATTAGGGGGCCATTATCAATAAGCGGGACGTTTGATGTAAAGCCTTTTAACATACGTATAGTGTTATAAGGTCTTAGTAATTATTAATCATGCATTTATTATTAGTTTACATTGTAAAGCTAATCAGTAAGTACTAAAATATTGAGTAACTACTATGAAACTAATATGTGGAGTCAGTCGTCATAACAGTAAGAAAGAGAAATCTGAACCTACTTATGGGACTTTGAATTGGGTCAGTGAATTTTTTTTCAGTGAGTTTTTATATAATCATAAAAATTATATTTTTATTTTCTCAGATATTTTCTGTTACTTTAGACTCTATAGAATATGAAGACATGTAATTTACATCTTTAATTTGTATTTTTTTTTCTTCTCTCTCTTTCTTTCTTTCTTTCTTTCTCTCTTTTTTTTTTTTCATCATCAGCTGCTGCCAGGGCAAACACCACAAAGAGCTGATCATCTCTTCTATGGTCAGTTCAAAGCATGCCATCAGTTTTGTGGAAGTTCAAATGTTATCGATTCAGGTCTCTGATTAAAAATGTCCTGTGGCATTCCTGAACACGATTCATTCATTACATCTGTAGAGCTGATTAAAATCCTAAAACACGTGGTCTCTGAGCTTCTAAAGGCTTTAGTGCACTGAATAGCTTGAACTAACATAAAATGTTTCCAAAGTCAAAGCCTGTCCTTCAGCCACCTGTGTAGAACTTTGTCTCCCTCATTGAGGCTTCTTTTGAATGCTCAGACATGCACTGAAAGTTCCTGGGAAAAAATGCAGGCCTTGTTGACCCTTTTTGACTCCAGAAACCTGCTACAACATCTGCTTTCTAATTAGGCGTCAGCTAAGCGACCATATTGGTTCCTCTCATCTCAACCCCTATGATCATTTGCAAACCTCTTTGCTTTAGTACCTCTCTGTGATCTCAAACAAGCCCTTACACAATCTTCCAAAAAACATGACCTTTGTGGTAGTGCAGTGCTACAAAGAGTCAGCCACTATAGTAGCATAGGCATGCTAGAATAGTAGAAGCCATTTGGAGGAAACTGCTGAAGTTTTATGCAGAGCAGCCAACTGCAACTGCCTTAGAATAAATACAAACAACAACATTCTCACCTTGACTTTGGGTACATATAATGTGTGTGTGTGTGTGTGTGTAAACAGAATGTGGCAAAAACCTTTCATCAAGGCTACAAATACAGGGCTGGAGACTGTTTTTACCGCAGTGGGAGCTGCTACTCTTCTGGGAGGGCTTTACAATAGATGTTATTGTGAAAGTTTGTTTGCATTCAGCCACAACAGCTTTAGTGAGGTTAGTTAGTGATATTGGATGATTAGCTCTGGATCACAAACACCACTCCGACTTTTCCCAGAAGTTATGAATGAAGTTCCATTACTCCAGAGATAAATATATCTAGGACTGCAGCAGTCTCATGCTCTAATGAGTTAAGCCACATATTCACAGAAAAACTTTGTATATAGTTTATAATGTCTCCTGGAGTGAGCATCACACAAATTCTCAATCAGCATGCATCATCAAGATCACTGCTCATACATACCTTCAATCATTCCTCTCTCAGGTCCAAAGTTATGTTAAAATTACAAATTTTGTAAACTAATTTTTAAACTTACTGCAACACAGGCCTTCTCACTACAGTGGTGCAGGTTTAATGTGCATGAACCCAGATCTTTGATTTCTGACCAAGAAGCTCATAGAGAAGGACTTGTATGCATAAAGGTGAATGAAATGTTGTTTGGTGGAGGCAAAATTTCCATATAATCCACAGTTTGGCAGCATAAAGGTCAGAGTATTTATATTTGCTTGACTGTTATGGCTGATTTTTTCCCCCTGCAGCTTTCTAAATCTCAGTCTCCTGGTGGCAGTTTCTGTTGAAAATTGTATGCTCATTTTTAAACATAAGTTATTGTAAGACCCTTGTTGCACATCCTCTATGGCAAGTGGAGGGCGGCCAGCTGGCAACACAGTGGACGTTAAACATGCCTTACCAAGCAGTATGTAGCATTTGGCTTGGGCTGCAATGGGTCATTAAACAAGTGATTGGTTTTGGTTGGAACTTGTTCAATTAGCCTGCTTTAGTGATGTTCATTTAAATATGAGCATGGGCTCAGAAAATGAAGAGACCAGAGATAAATATCTACTTCGGTACCTTGCAACTGGAAAGCTTGCAGAATGAAAAAGAAAGAAAAATCAATTAAAGCTAGAATCAATTAGCCACCACTGATATGCTTTCATTATGGGCTGTAGTGCAAGACATTTTAACCTATAATCTGGTAGAACCTTAAGAACCTGAAGCATACTACATGCATGTCTTAAATGGGCAGCGTATTATACATTAAGAGAATTGCCGGATCCTCTCAATTTAAGATTCAAATGACTAATGCTGGAAGAAGCATTAAATGAAGAAATCAGTGTAAACAGTATGGCATGGTACACTGGGTATATGTTGTCTTGTTGGCTGTCATTTCTGTCCTACGGCATTGAATTTATTTGTATGCTCATGTTGAAGGCAAGATAACCACCCACACTAATGCATAGCTAAATACAACAGTAAAATGGAAAATTGTCTGTAATTTTGCAGGTGGTTATGTTGATAAAAAGCCTTTGTCCAACTTCAAAGCACTTATTTGAACCATAAAGCATCAGCAATTTCGTAGTGTTTCACTGCCAGGGGGACAAATGTAATGTTTTGGAAAACTCAGCGCTTTTCTCACATCCCCCCAAAATCAAGGGTGGAAGCTGGTAAAAGTGCTTTCCAAAACATATTAATACACCGAATGATCACATAATTTACAGCCTAGTGGGTAAAAATAAAAAATGCGAAAAGGGCCCATTAAAGCAAGGCATCGTTTCCTTTAGTGTTGATGGGAATAGTTGAATTACAGCTCCTGTCCCTCCTTTAAACAACTTGTCTTAACTGAAATAGAATTAAAATACAGCAAATAATAAAGCAACATGTATAAAATGCTGCTCATATTAAAGTTACCAAATTTATGCTTTCTGCTTTGCATATAAACTTTTGAAAAATTATGGTGTTTTTCAGCAGCAAGGATTATTCTCTTAGGTCTTAAATCAACTTCTTAGTGCATCTCGCATTATAACCCCCCACCACCGTCCATCAGGTTTTCAAGGTTTATTACAGTTTACTCTACAGGACTTTGTATATACTGAAAGAATACCAGCTCTGATTTGTGCACTACAAATCAATATGTAATTTCAGTGAAGTTCAGTGGTAGACAGAACACTTCATCTTGGGTATTTGGACGAGTGTGAGTCTGCGCAAACATAACCTTAATAAGCTGTGTGTATATGTGTGTGTGTGTGTGTGTATGTGTGTGCATGAGGGAAAAAGAAAGTGAGAGAGTGTACCTTAAACGTACAATCTTCCATTCTAGAACTGAAAAGCCCACTGTGTAAAAGCACGCTGTCTGCTAGGACACTGTTTAAAGTTCAGATGGTGACGTCTATGAACAAGTATCTACATTATGGTTAGATTATGTTCCTGCAGGGTAGGTGTCCAGCACAGTTTGGTAATTTCCCTTCTTAAACACACCTGATTTAATTCACTTGCTAACTGCCAGGTTTAGTGAGTGTGTTTTTTGGAAGGGGAACTACGTAATTGTGCTGGACCCAGTCCCTTCAGGACCAGAATAGTTTGTAAAATGTCATAAGAATGTAAAACACATTATAAAGAATTTAGTGAAACTTTGCACATAACCTTATTGTGTTTCACTCTATACATCTGAATATTTAGGCAAAGTTTTGCAAGGTTTGAAAAGGTGGTCTTTCTAAATGCATTTACAAGACAAGAGCAGGGAAATAGAGAGTAAAGGAGAGAGAGATAGAGAGAGAGAGAAAGAGAGAAACAATGAGGCAAACAAGTCGAGCAGATAAAGTAGGCCTTGCAGGTGGAGGAAAGAGATATATTCTGCCACTGAGTGAGAGATTATGAATGAAAATGAGAGAGAAAGAGAGAGACTGATGGCAGGCGGGCAGCTGATGGAGATTAGGCCGTCAGTGAAGGCTCCTGTCAGCGGACTGTCACACACACCTCAGTGCCTACTGACAGCTACATGCTTGCTCTGCACGCGCCGTGATAAGAAACACTGTAAATTCTAACTGCTCTTCCATTTCCTCCAGGCAATTAACCAGTGAGCGCTACCCACACCTGACCTGCATTCAGCTCTATCTCCGTCTCCACACCCTTTACTCTCGTCTGACATTCGCCAGATGAGTCTGCTGGGTTTTGTCACTCAATGCCACCAAGAACAGGCTACTTTGACAGGAGGCGGTCGTTTGACTGGCGTTTAAACTGACCAACCATATTCTGCCATTCTGGTGGGACAAATAAAAAGGCACATGAAGCACAGTCTTATGTCAGCAAACATGCCATTATCTCACTCACTAAAAAAACACTCCTCAATACATTTTAGAGTAGGGTGTGTTTAGACTTAAAAAAATTATGTTTGTTTAATATTACGATTAAACTTACTTACACTTACCAGCTAAATCTGATTTTCAGTCTTGGTCTCAGATTAGCCTTGCCATGCATAATTTAGTATATTCCCTACTCCAAAGACAGAGGTCATTTACATATACCAGTCCTAAAGGCACAGTATCAGAATTATTCATATCGGACATTAAATGAGCTTCATCTTTCTATCCCCCTAATACGAAGTCTGTGTAATTGTTTCCATGTCTGAATAAAGTGGGTCATTTTCCAGAAAATTCCTGGCTAGCAAGTGGGTGTGTTGACGTTTCTTTGCAACTGGCGTGAAACTGAAAGAAAACAAGTTTCCGTGGGTAAAGAAGAAGGGTCATTTACATTTGACAAATGTCTCTCTGCACAGACAACAAGGTTTGTGAACTGTTAGTAAAGGACGGTGGCAAAATCATCTCCTAATGCTCTCCCAGATACCAACTCTTGCATAACCCACACAGGACATCTCCAACATGTGTGAATGAGTGAGACAATCTGTGTGAAAGGACACACAGGTTCTTGTGTGAAAACTGCAGCAGGTGTAGCATAGTGGTTAACACCTCTGCATAACATACAATAGATTGGAGTCTGATTTCCCAACTGATTGATTGCAAACACATTACTGAACTTGTAAGCAACTTTAGCTTACAAGCACCTGCCAAATGCATAAGTGCAAAGGCATCAACAGCAGTGAGAAACCATGTTATTAGAAATAAGGAGTAAAAGGCAGAATACA
>JBBPDA010000003.1:5401500-5421898 GCA_037974385.1 Arnoldichthys spilopterus
GTCAGCTGGGATTGGCTCCAGCTTCCCCGTGACCCGGAAACGGAAGAAGCGGTTGGAAAATGGATGGATGGATGGAGGTCAGTTGGGTGTGTCAGATTGTCGCCCTCCAGAAGTGGAATTAATGACTACTGTTACAGGAGAACCACTAATGAATATTCCCTAAAATATTCATTAGATGGTTCTTTTGTAAAAAAAAGTTTTCTGAAGTTTAAAGAACCTTCCAGATGTCCAAGTTTCAACTTTTAATATAAAGGTGCCACAGAGGGTTCTTTGAAGGTTCTTTTCGTTCCTTAAAGAACCATAGCTGTAAAAGGCCAAAGGACAGTTTTTGTCACCAAGCCATCAGGCTCCTGAACTCATAATCTGCCACCACACAACGTCACACCGTCATTTCTCTTGCCTCCATCCAATGTGCAATATTGCTGTTCGCACTGGTCACTTTTTCACTTTTCACTTTTGCACTTCGCACTTTACACAACGTGCCCTTCCCACAGTTCCTTTATATATTTGTAAATATTCTTCTTATATATATATATATATATAATTTCTTAATTTTATTTTTACTTTTATTTTATATCCATTCTTATTTATCATGTTCTCCTGCTGAGTTTACTAGTTCTTCTTGTCCAACACATTACATTGTACTGTTGACCCAACGTTAACATACATATGATCAATAAACCGAACTTGAACTTGAACTTAAAAGAAATATATGAGTATGAAGAACCTTTGAAAGGCTGAAAAAATACATCATTCATCAATTCATTAGTACTGTACTCCAGTTTTAGTGTTTTCTAGAACTTTGACATTAATAGGTTCTTTAAACTTCATACACTTATCTCTTTATGGAACAAAAAGTGATTCATCTGTGGCATTGTGAATGCTTTTGGCACCTTTATTTTTAAGAGTGTAGCCCCTGCTTCTCAAAGCCTTATACAACCCCAAATCAGAAAAAGTTGGGATGGTATGGAAAACGCAATTAAAAAAAGAAAGTAGTGATTTCTAAATTTACTTTGACTTGTATTTCATTGCAGACAATATGAACACAACATATTTTATAAACTTCATTTCATTTGTAAAATTAGATCATTTCCTGTCATTCAGACCTGAAACACATTCCAAAAAAAGTTGGGACAGGAGCAATTTAGGGCTAGTAATGAGGTAAATTGGTTAAATAATTATTAATATTTAATAATTAATAGTGATTTGAAAGAGGTGATGTCAACAGGTGACTGTAATTATGACTTGGTACAAAAACAGCATCCAAGAAAGGTCTAGTCCTTTAGGAGCAAAGATGGGCCAAGGATCGTCACTTTGCCAACAAATACGTGAGAAAATTATTGAAATGTTTAAAAACAATGTTCCTCAAAGAAAGATAGGAAGAGATTTGGATATTTCACCTTTAACAGTGCATAACATAATTAAAAGATTCAAGGAACCTGGAGGAATTTCAGTGCATAAAGGAAAAGGGCGCAAGCCTAAGCTGAACAACCATAATCTCCAATCCCTCAGGCGGCACTGCATAAAGAATCATCAATCATCTATAAGTGATATCACCACATGGCCTCAGAACGACTTTGGCAATCCGTTGTCAAGTACCACAATAGTTACATTCACAAATGCCAGTTAAAACTGTACTGTGCCAAAAGGAAGCCCTATCTTAACAGTTTCCAGAAGTGCCGTCGACTTCTCTTGGCTCGGAGGCATCTGGGATGGACCCTCACCCAGTGTAAATGTGTACTGTGGTCAGATGAATCAGTATTTCAGGTAGTGGATGCCGTGTGCTCCGGAACAAAGAAGAAAAGGATCATCCAGATTGTTAACAGCAACAAGTCCAAAAGCCAGGGTCTGTCATGGTATGGGTTTGTGTCAGTGTCCTTGGCAAAGGTAACTTGCACCTCTGTGATGGCACCATTAATGCTGAAAAGTACATAGAGATTTTGGCAACATTACAAAGTGAAAAATGCTTTACTGTCCCAACTTTTTTTGGAATGTGTTGCAGAAGTTGACCAGACAAAACATGAAATATTTTGTGTTCATATTGTTTTCTTTTTTTTAGTTGCGTTTTCCATACCGTCCCAACTTTTTCTGATTTGGGGTTGTTTATGCACTCCCTCATAACATGGGAACATTGTTATGAGCAGCTGTTTGTCACTTGTTTCCTTGACTTCAACCTTATGCTTTTAGGTTGCAAGTCATTCCTATTGTTAGAAACTGCTCTTCTCCTAAGAAAATACCTTGCAGGTCAAATGATTCATCTTTGTGACTCTGTTGCACTTTGTAGGACTTGCTTACTGCTGTTGCACATACAGTGCATGTGCTGGCTTGGCTAAATTTGAATTTTCCATTTTAACCTTATATATTAGCAGCACTTTTGCACTGCCCTGTGTATTTCTGATCAGTTGCTGCTGTCTGCTTAACAATTTTATCCTTGAACTTAATGGTTTTCTGTGCAGCCAAAAGCTACATTCAAGGACCTTGGTGAAACCTTGGGTCTGTATTCACAAGCAACCTTAGGAGTAGTAAAACTTCAATTAATGTTTCTGACCATGACCATCAAAAATATGAACAGAAATCTGTCGAGTAAATGCCTATTTACACAGAGCCTTTTAATATTTTTATGGCAGCTCAAGAACTAATACATGAATTGTCAGGATAGTATTGTCATGATTGGAGTCCAAACAAATTGTGGCAAAACTTGCTCATGGCAGAGCACAAAAGCCTGCATGACAAGCAACACGCTGCCTAGAAGAAAATAAATAGTGGAGGGCATCTAAAAAGCAGGCAATGGCAGTTATTCATCTTGGTGCATTGAAGACTGTCTAAAGTATCTCTGGTCTTTATGTGGAATGGGGTGTACACAGTGTGTGTGTGTTTGTGTGTGTGTGACTTGCGTGTAAGTTGCAGTGCTTTAAAGAACTTTTCCTTCCTCTTTCATACTGTTCCTGAATTCTCAGATGATTTGAAAAGCTAGATTCTACAAAGTTATAAACAATACCATTTTTTGGTTTGTTTCTTTTTGTACTTGGTGTAAAAAGGCTTTTTCATTTTATCATTTGAAAAATAAACTGAAGGCTTATTCACACCTAACATGAATGATGAAAAAACAAAAACTAGATGTGATTTTAAATAAAAGTAAAGCTAGCTCCAGTTTAAGATTTTATGCAGGGCTGCAGTCCATCAGAATTGGTCTCAGTGCACAAGATAACATTAATGTGTGTGTTATGTTATATGCATTTTTTCTGTCATTTAAAACCATTTATGGTAGAAAAAAAGCTGAGAAATTAGACACTGAAAAATCAATGTTCAGCTTACCATAAAAAGGGCACTCTTCTCAGTAGAAAAAAAGCTTCCCAAGAAAGTATTGTTTGTAGCTGTACTGTTCTTTTCTTTAGGCTATGATATTTGATGCTTCCTGCATTTCCCTTATCTTCAGGTATAAAGATAATGTAACTATAACAAGTCCAACATTAGTAAAGATGAATTGTTAAACTTATCAGTGTTGTAATAGTCATTTTTTCCCAAGCATCAGCCAAGGAAAGCGGACAAGATATGGTACAAAAACACTAGCTGAGATGGACGTAATACGTTTGTATGTAATCTGTCTGTAGCGCGTACAGCTCTCTGTTAAAGAACAATCCTTTCTTCAGTTAAGCTAAGATTCTAATTGTGTGCCACAATTCATTCTGTTGTGTTTAGGGGTGAAATGTGCTTGGGGAGGGGGGGGTTGATGGAGGCTGCACACAGTGTCACTAACAGTGTGTCCGGTCAGGGTCTCAGCAGTGGTGTTTAGAGCATTGCGTTGGCTGACATTCAGCTCTACCACTCATGATCACACTTGCACCCCACATTCATTGTGTTCACAGTTTGCATGGGTGGTAGGAGAATGGGTGTGATGTTGAAGTACATTAAAGCTGTTTTCATAGGTTTTTGTTTGCATGTAAATGTACAGGTACATTTACATACAGGTTCTGTGTATACCTGCACAACACCTCGTGGTGGGCCAGGGCAAACTGCATGTGCCTTTTAGCTTTTGAGAAATCCCATTTATGTTAAAGTGTGTGTGTGTGTGTGTGTGTGTGTGTGTGTGTGTGTGTGTGTGTGTGTGTGTGTGTGTGCATGCGTGAAAGCATGCATGTGTGCGTGAGTCCTCATTCTGTAAGTGCATACATTTAGTTCTCGGCTCCGAATCCTCATTAAATGTGCACAATTACAAAGGCATTAATTGGAATGAAATAAACCAAGGAAGAGCTCATTAGTTTAAGAGCTTGTGATTGAGGAGAGCATAAAATAGAAATCATTCCTAAGTTTAAATCAGAAAGCTAATTAAAAACTCTAATGGGTGTTTTTGTAATTACAGTAGTTTCTTCCCCACTCTGTGTCTCTCGCTCTCTGTGGATGTGTGATAAAGTAGAAGTACCTGGGCCATAAAAAATCTTAATATCCACTTGCCATGAAGTCAAACTCTCCTGAAATATATTTATATCATACATTTCTCATCAGTTATTTGATTTGACCACATCAGAATGAAGAGCTGCCCATTTTTCCTTGAATGAAAGGAAAAGGAAGAAGGATGATGGAGCGACTGAGAGAGAGAAAGAGAGAGAGAGGGAGACAGATAGAACAGGAAAAAAAGTGAAAGAGAGGTTGATAAGTACATAATAAATGGTGAGTACAAAGTTGAGTAACAGAGAGAGACAAAGAAGAAACAGACAAAAGGGGTACAGAGAGAGAGAGAGACAGAGAGAGAGAAGAAACAGAAGAAACAGACAGTGGGAAAGTGGGGAGAAAGTGTGAGAAATAAAGATAGAGGGATAGAGATTGAACAGGAAAAAAGTTTAAAAAGTAATAAATATAGAAAAAAATAAGAGTGAGCACAAAGTAGCAATATAGAAACAGACAGAGAGAGAGAATGAGAGAGAGAGATGATTTTTGTGCATCTCCATCTGAGGATAAATGAAACATGGCGTGATGATAACATTTTTATTTAAATGAGAAACAGAGAGGCTGGATGGTGCTGTTTCTGTATTATGTGGATGGAGCGCGGGAACAAGAGAAGGAGAGCGTGTTAGAGAGAAAAACAGGGAGCGAGCAGAGAGAGAAAGAGGAGATTGGGGCTGTCAGAGGCAGCGTGCATGATTTGGAAGAGCTGTCAGCCCGACTGCAGCTGTCATATTTCCACTGAGACTGGTGAAGGACACACACACACACACACACACACAACATACATAAACCTACACACCCCCAGATACGCAGCTACACAGTCTGCAATTGAGAGGACTACAGACTGTATCTAAACTGAAGTGGAGGCTACCACACATAATATCACTGCTACATACACTCACATATACTAAGAGAAAAGAGCAAGAATGAGAAAGGGCATGAGGTAAGAATGAGTCAGAGGAGGAAATATGCAGCAAGAAACGCAGGACGAAGACCGAATACAATATGAAGGGAATCACAAAGAGATTAAATTAAAGAGTTAAGTTAGAGACGTGAAGAAAAGCAGAGCTGACTTTAGATAGGCAGGACGACAGCGAGAGAGAGAGAGAGAGAGAGAGAGAGAGAGAGAGTGAGAGTGTGAAAGGATAACCAGGAGAAAAAAGAAACACACCAAAGTGTTTAGAAATCCTCCAAAGCATTTTTTACAAGAAGCTCTGACAATAAATGTGTCTGACAGGTTTGTGCAGCAGTGGACCGCAGCCATTCAGACAATGACCTCTTGTTCCAGTCTAATAGCATCGAGCTCTGCATACTGAACCCTCACCCAGCCACACACACACAGGCACTTGGTCGTGTCATGTTCAAGTCATTTAGTGCAGATGAAAGAACACACTCATGGTGGCTCTCATCTCCATGCGAAGCGTGACATAACAGTAAAAATCACTGTTGCAAGCATGCTGATTTGATGCTAACTGCTAGTTAGGAACTGCAGTGGTCACCCGTGGCTGACCACAATACATACGAATCACCAATAGAGGAACTATGGTGCTGAGAATAAGCCTGACAGACAAGTCCGCTAAGAGAACATTCATCAAGGTAACAGACCCTATGTGTACCGTACTGTGCTGCACACACTTAAAGAACAGCAGCAAGAAATCCACACTGGTGTTGTGGAATGCCCTTACTCATGTTCTATACGTTAGCGGTGTTGTAAGCTGTTGTAACCCTTTTGAAGCTGTTGATAAGTCATAAGCATGGTGTGATTTTATATTAATATGGTTTAATTTTGGTACAAAGTCACATAACTCCTGATTGTTCTAGTGATCTTGGACTGACATCTAACAAAATTCATAAGATTTTGCTTTGATTATAAGTAGTTTATTTCTGGGCAGTGGTGGGCTAGTAGTTAGAGGCTCACCCATGTGGGTCCCAGGATAAAGTCCCAGTCCAATACCACAGAGGTCTTATGCAAGGCACCGTCGTGCTACACTGCTCCCTGGGTTCTGTTGATAGCTGCTCACTGCTTCAGCTATAGATGGGTAAATGGAGAGGTCACATTTTGTTGTGGTGCACTTTGTGTAAATGTGTATGTGGACAATGACAAATAATCACTTTCACTTTACTTTAACTTTCATACTTTCCACTGGGACATCACTTCAAATTAGTGAAATCCTAGTATCCATCAGGGGTGGAAATGCTTGACCAATTGTACTGATTCTGAAAAAATGTTATTAAATGATTCTATTAATAATAATTATAGTTTACAGTTTAAATTTTATTTTATATAATTGTTTATATTTTTATAATTCATATTCTATTTATTCTGTAATATATATTTTTTCTTTTCTTTCTTTGTGACTTTAACTTTATTATTTAAAAAATTTGCACAGTCCCAGGAATGATCAGGGTACATTTCACTACATGTTGTACTTGTATGTGACAAATAAACCTCTTGAATCTTAAACAATATTAATGTTATTTAATATGACTTAACATTAATATTAAAGTATTATTAAAATGTAAAACTTATACTTTTACTTAACTACATTTACATAAGAAAAAAAACTTTATTTATTTATTTATTTTTGAAGATTACTTCATGTATATAGTCTTATAAATCTCTGTGCAAGTACAATAGTTGGTTCTACTCTACTTGCTTTTGGTAAATGGTATCATGTTCTTTTTCTAGAGCAGCTAGTACCGTCTTCATGCAGCTAGTGGCACCTCACAAAAATCTATTCTGACAATTATCTTTAATGTGACAAACACAGTAGAAATTGAGAACACTGGGATGGTATTTTGATTCTCATTATGTAATGACATATATATATATATATATGTTTTTATCATTACATAATCATATTCAATATAATCTTTATTCCAGCTCACCACGCAAAGACAAGCCGCAGCAATCTGTAATGTGTTAGGGTCCTTAATAACTTGTTTTAGACCCACTGTTTTAAGAAAGCAAAAGTGTTTTTTTCTGTGCCATTGCACTGGAGAACCCTGGCAATTTTTAAGGATGCAGCTTGGAAAAGCAGTAGGTGGATGATGTCTTTTATTGAAAAGAATATGAAGAGTGAAGGGATGTGATTCTGCAGTCAACAAAAAGAGAGCGAGAGAGAGAGAGAGAGAGACTGTGTTCTAAATCGTATCTAATTACTACAGATGCTCACTGCAGACAGCCTCCCATGGAGTACAGCACCCCCTAAATCTACCCACCCACACACACACTCAGCATCATCCTCCTCAATACTCTTACACTGGGTGCTAGCTAAGCCACTGGATTTGGTAATGGCTCTGCAATCTCAATTCCAGCTGTCATGAATTTTGCAGTGATGGATCTGCGGTCTTACTGTGAGATCGAGTGCCAGAAAAATATGATTGGCTTAGAGCAGAACACACAGATGAAAAGCTCCTGATTGACAGTGGCGCTCATCAATGTCCAGCTGTCACACTTTCAGTCACACCTGAGCAGTGTTAATTCTCCCTTACAATAAAATGCCAAAAACATACCATCTGTTTAAAACTACTCTACTACTACTCTGAGGTAGTGACTTCTGTAAATAAGTAATTAATTCTGTTGTGCAAACAAAGGCTTTGGAATGAGCTAAAGCCTCTGAGAGATATGAGTGATTTGCTCAACTGATAAAGGAATTAATGCTTGTTTACGAGCATCCAGAAAGAGAATTATTGCACAGAGGTCACAGCAAAGAGTGTCTGCATGAATTAAGAAACAATTAATTTAACTCCTGAATTCATTGTGACTATTAGTTGTAATATTCTGACTAATCTGATTCAGCTAAAATTTCTTGTGTGTCTCAAATACTCTATGCAGAAGGGAAAAAACTAAAATTGAGCATCATGAATGTAGCATAAGGTCTCACATTTCACTACTCCCATTTCCACATTTGTTTCCCTTAATTACTAACACTTTTTTCAATTTGAAACATAAATAACACAAGTAGTTTGTATTATCTTGTTCCAGATACATGTATACTGACAGTTTTAAGTCAAGTTAAAATTTAAGTTAAATTGAAAAATTAGTTTTAAACTTAAGTGAAAGTGACTATTTGTCATTGTGAACACACTCGAGCACCACAACAAAATGTGACCTCTGCATTTCACCCATGTCCCGTGGAGCAGCATGCAGTTAACAACAGCACCCAGGGAGCAGTGTGTTGGGACGATACCTTGCTCAAGGGTACCTCAGTGATGCCCAGGCCTGGGACTTGAACCTCGGTTCACAAGGGCAAGGTCCTAACCACTAGGCCATCATTGCCCTTCATAAGCAGCAATGAATTTACTCAATTGTTTCAAGTAATCTAAGCTTAGCAGGGTTAACAGTGCAGTGGCTCAGTAAAGCAGCCTGATGATTCCCTAAGCACTTCAACCAGCATTTGATTTTTTCTTTTGCTGCTCTTGCCCCAACATCCACATGGTGAAATATGAGAAACATTTCAAATCCCTCATATCATTACCATATTTGTCTAGTGTAGCATAAGAATCTGTCACCTCACTAATGCACACACTGGGTGCTCACACCCAGATGCACGTTCGCTTGTTTAGTTGCTGTGAAAACACGAGCTTGTCCAGCCACCCACTCCAGGCAGAACCGTGTGCTTTGTCTTTATTGAGTAAGAGCAGCATACTTGTCTGGGCAATTTAAAAAAGCAATTTGTTCTTTTTCTCCCTACTTGCGTTTACACGGTTCTGGAGTGTGCACAGGCACAAGACTAACCTTACATAAATTACAGACGACACAGATGAAAATGTCAACAAGGCCCCGACGTGCTGGGGGAGGCAGGTAGGAGGTCGACCCAGATGAGGATGGATGTCAACACACTCCTGCACTCTATTTCACCAGAGTCAGAGAATGTTTCACATACACACACACACACACACGCACACACACACACACACACACACACACACACACACACACACTTCCTCCTCATACCTCATTTCACAGAGTAGGTCTCCGCTAAGCTGCAGTGGACATGTATTTTAAAAGCTCACAGAAGCAGTGCAATGGTCATGTGAATGATCTCTACCAATGTCTGACTCTTATTTAAAGACCGTTATTTATAGCTACTAGTAGTGCAATAGTTCAACCTTTTAATGGTTTGGTTGGGTCCTTGTTTTCAGAACCACCTTTAACTTTTCCTTTAGTTCTATTTGTTCATTTAAATCTACCTGTTAATGTATTTCCCCCACAAAATCCCTAAAAAAGCCATAACATAGCAACATTAGTCATATACACCTATGTTACTCCGTTTCACTTAAACCTGCCTTAAGTCTGTACTGGACACACACAGGAGAGCACACATGTTTACACAAGATTTGTGCATCTATGCTTTAAAAGGTTATAAAAAATATTCTACTGCATTAGCTGATTATAACTGGAACAAACTTGCCAACAATTTTGCCTTTGTTTCCTTCTTTATCTCTTCCAATGATATTTCTGGAATTATTTTACCATGTACATTTAGCCTCAATCATAATCTCATGGATTGAACACATTTGACTGTAACTGAAATCCTGTGACTTTAACATACTTAATCTTGACTGAAATCTTACAACTCAAGCACATTTATCCTGAAGAGGAATCATGTGGTTCGAGCACATTTTAGTTTGATTAGAAACCCAAGTTTCAAGCATGTTTACCTCCAAGAGGAATCTCAATCAAATCAAAGTTTCTGGATCTCTGTACCTATGCAGCATGTGCATAGTGAACCTGTACATGGAGCAGTTTGCTCTCTCAGCAAGACCAAAAAAATCCAAGATTAACATCACATGCACCATGAACTGTACCATAGAGTGCTGAATAACAGATTTTGTTTTCAGTTTGGAAGCATTACATCACCAGTAGCCACAGAAGCCAAGGCAGGTCTTGTGTGCTTTCAGATCTGAAGGTTAGAGTTTAGTGCTGCAGCTTAATTTGAAACCATCTGTGCTCTTGGCTGCAACACAGAGCTACAACTACAAAACTGTTCACGCACACACACTGCTCTATTCCCAGAGTAAGTCTCTTTATTAATACTGACCTCACTTGTGGCACAGAGTGGCTGGCTAAAGTGTGAGAAACACTCCCTTAGGAGGCTATAGAAGGCCATTAACCAAGTAGATGATGAGCGAGAGAGAGAAAGAGAGACAGAGACCCAAACAGACAGACAGACAGAGAGAGACAGCGAGAGATTACGATTCAATAGCATTACCACATAAGAAAGACAAAACAGGGTGATTTTAATTGGTGTGTGTGTGTGTGAGTGAGGGTGGAAGGTTGGTCTGTGTTCTGCTGCATCAGAAACACACATCTCAACAAAGAACAAGGAAATGACAATCTGCACTTCCTGCCTTCGAGCTATGAACTAGGCCGATTGGAAGTGCCAATTACCCACACACAGACAAGATTAGCATCCACAAGGCTTGACACAATCACAAAGCGTTAATTTCTGCATTGCCATTTTTCTGTATCATTGGCAAAACAACAAACCACTAGCTAAAATGCTGCCAGTCTAAAAAGTAAATAATAACAGAATTCAAATTTTGTCATATTTAATTGATAATAGAAAAAAGACAACATATCAAATGTTGAAACTGAAAATGTCTGTATTATGAACAAAAAGCTTTTTTAGAAATTAATACCAGCAACATTTTTCAAAAAATGGGGACAGGAATGTTTACCCCTGTGTTGTATCATCTCTTCTGTTAACAACACTCATGTTTGGGAACTGAGAAGATGAACTGCTGGACTTTTGAAATTCAAATGTTGTCGCATGGTTGTCTGATGTGGGATTGCAGCTGCTCAACAGGACCCTGACTCTTTATTAAGGAAGAATACATAACCTTCCCTAAAAAGACGTCTTTTCTTTAAAACCTGTATATATTATTCAGCATTTATGGCGCCTTCCTAGATAAGCAAACTACCCATGCCATGTGCATTAATGCACCTCCATACTATCATGCAGGCTTTTGTACCATGCCTCATTACATACTGAATGCTGATTCCCCCCCGGAGGAGGCACCAAAGTGAGGTACTTATTGTACAAATGTGTACATGATTTACATTTTAATACATTTTTAATACAGCACATATTTATCTTTTAGTTTCACCTGCCTTTGGCAAAATTTGTGGAAATTATGTTTACATTTGAATCTTGTCAATACAGTGCATCACTTTTTCCGTGCAGATATTTAGATAAGAAAATGGGAACAATAGAAAATAATTGAAAACATTTCTCTTATTCTAAAAGCCCACTAAGCAACATCAAAGACTAAGCTCTAGGCAAACTTTTCAACCTTCAGTCTTCAAACCTCTGTCTGATACAGATTACTGAACTAAAGGTAAACTTAGAAACGGGCTCATACATACAAACACATAGAGAGCATAACAAACAGAGGCAATTTTTCACTTGCTCTCCCACTTGTTCATCCACAAGAACACTAGTGATCAGATATCAACTGCATCTTCCCTAAAACAGATGGAATATTGTTTTGAAAGTGCCTGTGCTAAAAAAACAACTCAAACACACACTAATCAGAGGGGAGATAATATTCCCACACACAGGTAGCAGTGAAGTGTGAAGTGTGACTGTGCATTCTTCTAAAGCATTAACAGAGTAGCAGCAGATGCTGCCGAATCATCTTTTTAATTCCTAAACAAATTTCAGCTTGCTTAAGAACCATGATGTGTGGAGAGACTTTGCATTCAGGATAGTGTTAGTCAGTCAGCATCCATTCTAATACAAAATATTTTTTACTTTGAGCAGGAAAATTTGTTCCTTACATTCATGATCAGCATAGGTTGCAACAGTATCCCTTTTAGACTCTAAAACTCTAAAGTTTTGTACAGAAGGCCAAAGAAGCATTACTTCTGGTGCTGGACAAGAACCTTTTAATTTCTGGATCTTTAGAGAACAATTTATAAATGGGATGTGTGAGTTTTAAGAACTGTTTTAAAGTTAGGAACATTTATAAAGTATGAAGGTTTCAGATAGAACCCCTAAAAACGTTTATACAATATGGTTGTTCTTAAGCCTTAGGATATTTGTAATCACAAACCTTTAATTCAGACATGGTTGTTTAGGGCATTGTGGATTTTCTGTGGCATTGTTCAAATAATTATTTTGTGGGAGATCTTTCTTCTGGATTTAATTATTTGAATGTAATGAAACATTATTGTTGTTGTGTTTACAACTCCAGTCCTAGGAGGTCAGTGCCCAGCACAATTTGATGATTTCCCTTCTCAAACACACTCACTAAACCTGGCAATCAACAGGTAAATTGAATGAGATGTTTCTGTGCAGGGAAATCACCAAACTGTGCAGACTTCAAGATGGCCAATAGAGAAAAGAAAATGCAGATTTCTTACACAGTTAACTGTGTAATTGGTCATGTAGTTGGGCAGTTGCCCACAGGTAGCATACAAACCCAGACACAATAGCAGTAGTATTTTTACACTATTATAGTTTTTACTTAACTTTTAAAAGGTGTAAAGATACAAAATCTGTTGGCTTCAATGAATAAAACATGGACTTTAGATAAAAAAAGCCAGGAAATGTTTATTTTCACAAAAAGTTTTTAGTAAACTAAAGGCCTGCACTGGTCTGAAAAACCCTGTCCCCTGCTTACCTGCAGAGGCTGTCTCAGCACTCTGACGAACACAGTATAATTTTATGGTTCCTCAGGATAAAGCCCTATGGGCCCTCACATAATCTGACACATTACAGAACATGCTGTAGTTATAAACTGTGACACCAGGTCACTACGGAGGAATTCCTTTCAGCCTTCATAATGGCAAGCAGGAGCATGCATATATGCATAAGGGTGTGGGTGTGAGTGGAGTCCCTCAGCACAAAGGGCACATCTTAATGAGCAATTCATCCTGCAGGAATTGGAATTCAGAGAGCAAGAGAGGAAATGGTGGCTGGCTAAAGATTTGTTTTGGCAACATAAGAATCACTCTAGTGACTGGCACGGCTTTCCTATGAAATCCACCCCGAGTGCTTGGCTTAACTGCTTGCCAACTGTGGCGTTTTTACTGTAACTGGCTGGATGGCTGCGAATGGCTACAGTGGCTCTTCTCATCTCTGCAATGGCTGGCACTGCTACAATGCTCAACTAGGATAAGCGGCATAGTGCATTGCCTTGCTCATGCTGGCATAACAGAACACTGGCATTGGTGTTCCTGACACAGTCACACAAAAACAGGAGCTGGGTCTTTTGCGGTTGCCTAGCAATCTTTCGTTTCTGCCCTTCAGTTCACCAAGCCACCATAAGCAGAAGACTGCTTTTAAGGTAGCATAAAATACATCAACAGAGCAAAAAAGCCAGTCCTGCCAAAAGCAAGGTCTAATGATAGAGCAAGCTCTGTAATGTTGTTTAGCAAACCCTGCACCATGTGGTTTTAGCTGACGAAAGACCTGGGGCTAACTTTACATGGTGAAACTGTCATTTCAACTTTATTTTCTTGAAACAAACATGAAACAAAACTGCACATTGTAAAGTGTCTTTGTAAAACAAGTTTTATTAAACAACCATTTACAATGCAGATAATGCATCACAGAATTCTTTCCAACACAGTAATTTTGTAAATATTTTACCAGATCAGTATACAACAATGTAAAGCAAAATATTATTTAACAGACAGTCGAAAAGGACATTGACTTTGCGTGCTTGTTAGTTTTCCATTTTCCAAGTTTCTGAGCCATGAAAACAAGCATGAGTGTCTTGAAGCTAATGTTTCTGTAAACTTAACTAGCTAGGGTTAGGTAAAGTTAACTAGCTAGCTTACACTTAGAACTGTCCAAACGCCTTTGTGTGCCGTTGTTTAGTCTTCTTTGTTAGCCTTTGGGAGCTTGATCTATGTAGCTCCATACATGTTCCCCTCTCCTTGTGACTCCTACTTTGTAAAGTCCTCAAATTCATTTGGGAACTAAAAGATGATTTAAATGGCAAGGATTGAGCGGTGCTCCTCGATGAACCTGTTGTGCTTCTAGGGTAGAATGAATGACAGTTTCACAGTTTGTACATTTCTACCCAGAAACCTTTTCATAGTTCTTAGAATTGTTAAAGGAAGTTCCCCCTTTTTTGTGTTCACACTGGATGATTATATTTCTTAAAATGCTGTTTAGAGAAACTTTTTAAGCTCCTGCTTTAGGGTAGGTATTTTTAAATTTACGATTTAAATTTAAATTAGACCTTAAGATTGGTGGGTGGTGTTATATTGTTTTTCTTGGACAATGACAAGTATCTCCAAAATGGTCACTTTTCAGGAGGCAAAAATGTTCCCTACTTCTTATGTAAATTAGTAGAAAAATCATTAAGAACAAAAACATTTGGAGCATTTCTATAGGTCTGTTAATCATGAAAGTTTCACACAATGTAAAGCCCAGCTGCTGTATTGATTATTTTCACACTGGAGGAACCATGAGTGATGTAAGTGAATGGTGACTGGTCCAGACAAGTGTATGATGATTGCAGCCACCATTTTGAAACTATGTGAAAAGTTAGCTGTGTAAACAACAGTACAAATGTTACATCCGAGTTCCCCAGTGGGTAGTTCCTCTCAAAAAATACCTAGAATGGTTTAGTCAGATAGCACCTTTAAACTGTGAACACTAAAAGAACCTTTCTTGCTTGGTTAAATGGTTCTTCTGTAAGATGGAAAAGCTGTAGTAAATGGTTCTTTAAATTTCTAAAAGGGCACTGCTGTTGTTATGAGCCAAAGAACCATTACTAAGTAACTTATTGTTGAAGGTAAACTTTTAAAACATTAATATACACAGTAAATTCACTGCAAGGCCATCAGGACCATTCACACATTTGACCCATTGTGTCTCCATTAAATCACAAAATCAAAGCTAAGTTCAACTTAAAGCCACCCAAAAGCCAAAGAGAAAAGCAAGTTTAGGAGCTTCGACAGGAACACCTCTATGTCTTTTCGCTTTGCCTTATGTTGACATCACAGATCCAATCACAGCTCATGTGCTGGCCATTCCATTTTATCTCCACACAAAGCCAGGATAAAGAGACCCCACGAGATGAGATAACTCATCAGATATAGGGGGCTGATACTGCTGACACAGAGCAGTGCCAAAAGCACCCCCTTCCTTCAAGTCAAAGCAAACCCCTTTCACTCCTCCAGCCAGTTTAGACCTGGGCAACAACGATGCACCGGCCATAAAAAAAAGCCACTTAGCCTCTGTAATGGGCAATCTTTGGGACTAAAAGGTAACCTCTTTTACTCTCTCTGTGCAGAATCACACACAGAGACAGTAAATCCTGTCCTACCAACACATTGGAGCCAATTCCATTATGGGCGGCAGCCGTTTAAACATCGTATTAAAGTGTCAGCCAGAATGGGGCCATTTTGGTTTATGTAGTGATTAGTCGCTGTCCTTTACGTCCTCAGGGTGTCCCTGTGTCCTGCTAATCGATGTTGGCACATGCTAACATTGCTAAGCAGGCTGCCTATCACTCCCATCATGTAACCGAGCCTTCACCTGGACTTGTGCACATGATTAGAATGGGAATTGGGCCTTTGATCAGCAACAATATCGCAACAATAACGTCTGCAAAACTAACTATTGATTAATTAAAACTTAATAAAATGAAGGCCAGAGACTGTTCAGCATTGTGGTGGGGGATGTTTTTTAATATACAGAATTAGTATAATTTTGCCTGCTGAAATATCACAGCAACGGAAACATGGTGGTTCTTTGCCCACTAAACCAAAATGACACCATTAACTACCTAATGTGCTTATCACAGCTCCCCCTGGAGGCTCAGCGAAAGAAAACTGTACAATATCAGTTACAGCCACTCGGGCTAGCGGCTTCAGGGGGCTGGGAACAGCTTGTGGTCCATCCAGGCGTATCTCAGTAAATGAGAACAAACAGACACGAGAGAAACTGAAAGGAATAATTAGAGCAGTGCTGCAGGAAGACTCTCATTCTGGTGCTGGCAGTATTAAAGTAGTTCATTAAAGTGGACTGCAACAACCATTTCCACATAGTTATCGCGTGTGATGCATCTCAACCCAAACCTCAATTAAAGACACACTAAGCAGGATTTTCAAATTAAAATTAGGCTGTTTTAAGATTGGTGGGTGGTGTTATTATATTTTCACTGTCCAAGAAAAACAAGTATCTCCAAAATGGTTACTTTTCCGGAGAACGCAAAAATGTTCCCTACTTTATATGTAAATTAGTGGAAGAATGATTAAGAACAAGAGATTTTGGAGCATATTATATATTTCTGTTGATTTAAAAAAATAAAAAATCTAAACATAAAAAATGGGGATAAACGTTTTTCTCTGGACAGAAATGCTGTAAGATGAATGTTTAATGTGTACAGCAGAGCTTGAGTTGGGACAACGTCCTACTGTGGCTGGGAAGCTGTTATAATCTGTCATATTGCGATCATGTAGTAGCCCAAGGTGACAATCAGGCCATTTAACTTGTGTTGGTAAATTAATCATGATCTTATCAATTTTATTTTTTACCAAATATCTGTGTATGCAGGGCATGTACTTGCGTATAGTTCCATGTTTTGGCCAGCTTGTGAATTGCCTCTGCTTCTTATGTCATCAGTGAATAATCACCTTTGCTTTAATGCTGATCAATGCATAACTGACCAATTCCACCTCAGAACCCCACCTCATTTCCTAAGGCTATATGTTCACCGATTACCATTGTTTTTTAATGAATGTGTTTTTTAATGAATGACATCTACTCAGTGATGTCCAGCATGGATTTATTTTTTTATCAGAAATGGACAGGTGGAAGCATCTGTATTGAAAAAATGTGAACTGAATTTTCCTTTATGAGCTCAATGCAGTTGTGTTGGGTGTGTGAGTTCTCCACTAGTGCTGATATATAATACAAAGACACTAGTTTGCATGTGTGTTTTTTATGCATTCATTTCATGTCAACCATGTTTGCGTATTGTCATGTCATGTTGTGTTGCACTTGCCATGAAAAAGCTCTGCATATGGGTTCAAGGACAATCACAGAAGGGACACATTTTACTTTTATACTCTACACAATGGAGAAAAAAAAATCTAATGGAATAAAACAGAACTGAACTTCAGCTTGAGGTGATTTTGAACTTGAGGTTTTGTGTAGAGTTCAGGTTAAAGTTCAGGATGGATATGTTTTCATTTTGTACACATTTAATGATGTGAAACGTAGAACATATTTTATACATTTACCACATCTGCAATTAACCAAGTCTTCACAAACCAGCTGTCTTCTAGTTAAAAAATACAAACTGAAATTCAAGTTAAAGGATAAGCCTTGGTAGGCTGATTATATGAATGAAAGCAATTTGATAAAACAAACAAAAAAAACTTAATCCTTTATTTTACATTAGATTGATTGGCTTTTACAATATTTTAAAAAGAAATTAGTGATATGGCAAAAATAATCTATATAATATCTATATAATGATACTTTTTCAAAATATACAACAACTAATAAAGTATTTCATAGTATTTTCTAAGGTTTAATATATTAATATATAGTGCCATATTTTTACAAACATGACAAAAACCACGAGTATTATTTTATCTATGTAATAAAACATAGTTTCTAAGTACTGATAATTTTCACAATATTGTCAAAAAAGCATATTGTCATGTATTGTGACATAATCCACCATAATTATATTTCTTATTTAATATGTTTAATATATGCAGTAATAGTAAGACAATGAGTGGTACGAGTGACATGAGTGGTGCTGTGTAAAAATGGTGCTAGAAACGTTTTAATGCTAAAGAAATGTGTGCCTTTCCATGCACCATATCTTTGCTATGATGGCCCAAGACATACCAATTAGCCAAAAGGCATTGTATGGAAAACAGAACAAAGCAGAAATGACACAGCATTTAGAAGGACGACTGTTATCAATTAAAGCTCTGATAGGCTACTCATTCTTCTTACTGCAGTGACTTTGACAATGACATTTCCTCATCTACTTCTCCTTAACTTTACTTCATAATAACTCTTTTTAACTACCCTGGCCAAAGGTCTTGCATTGTGCCTATGGCTATAAATTAGCCACATAAGCTTGTATAGTTGATTAGCTTTGTGCTTTTAGACTGAACGACTGGGCTAATATTTAAACTCTTAAATGAAAATGGGGAAAAGAGTTTCCTTTATCCTCTTGGGCCCCAGTCCAGCAGGCACTTTAGGAGCCATTAGCAATGTTTCACCTGAGTGGGAGCCTTTCAAATGCACTCATTTAGTTGAATCAGTCGTTCAATTACTTAATTAGAGGCACCAGGTGAAATCTCAGTGCATTAGCTCGGTTGGGTGACTGTATAATTTTGTGTTGGTTGAGTACTAAGAAAGTACTCCACTGCACAAAAAAAGGTATCTTAGGGATGGAATTTTTATTTTTAGCTTGTTTTAAGTGATTTTATCAAGTGAAATTATCTCATGATGTTGACATTTCATTTCACTTGATAAAATCAATTGAAAGTCTAGAATTATGTAAAATAATCTTACAACCTCAAAAATGAGAAATATTAGATATGTTGACTATATGTAATATAATTTCACTTAACAAGATACATTTGTTTTAAATTGTGTACCCTAGAATTTGTACTACACACAAACAGCATACACAGACACACACACACACACACACGCACGTACACACACACACACACACAGTCCACACACTATTATATATAATAGTATTTTACAAAACATATTGATTCTGTTGATATTTATCCCTGAAACAGAAGATTTATGCATTACAACTCCTAAATCCAGAAAATATGATATTTTAAATCACGGCTGCTTCGGAATTAAAGTGAACGCTAGCTAAAATCCCTTGTCTTGCACAGCCTGATATTTTGATTTAATAAAACTTTGGTTTATTTGTTTGTTTTCATCTAATCTAGTCATTTGCCAATCTCTTCTTATCACACAACTGCACAGTCAGTCTGGCGAAAGCTTCTTATGGTGTCCCTGAAGTGCATGGAAGCATCGTCTTGAACTACAAGTCACACAGCATTGGCCCCCACCTCAATGCTAATCACAACACTAATCCCTCCGTGGCCTACGTGGGTGCCAGAGCGAATCAGCTCAGCATGCTGCAAAACAGGCAGAGAGTGACCCCTATCTTTAAAGGCTTTATTCTCTCAAGAACCTACTACCCTTATCTTCTATTAAAGACATGTTACTGTTGCAGTGACTCACTCACACCAACTCCAGCATAAGCGGCCGCATGAAGGTTTTGAGTACTTTTTTGTCCATTTACAAAGATGAGCCAAATAAAGTAATTTCAGAAGTTTGGGACAATCACTTTAGGCTACTAAGTGTCATCTGCTCTCAAATTCTGTGTGCAAATTTTCAAGAGAATACTCAAACTGTGCCTCCAAGCCGACTCTTGTGAAAACTTGTGAAAACTTCACTCTAAATGAAGCAACAGGGCCTGACTTGTTCTTCAATAATTGGGTGCATCCTTAAGATATTAACTGTCAGTAACTCCAAAGTTAAATGCAGGATTTCAAACAAGCATAAACTCCGCAGCAACACGCACACAGCTGAAGAGTCAGAGTTCGCTCAGCTATCAGTGAGCAGAGTCACGCTGGTGAACTGGCTAATTACGGTAATGAGCTCTTTTCTCTTCAGCACCTGAACGCAGCTACTGTTTAAACTCAGACGCGTCACTAATTAGCAGTGATGCAGATTCACACTGCTCTCCAGTGACCTTGAATGAGCCCCTCTAGCTAAGTATTTATAATTCAAAAAGAGAGCACTTTATGTTCAATAGATGTCTGGGATTTGTCAATTTTGATAGGTGTATTAACCTTTTAAAGCTGTATTGATGGAGCTAAATGTGACACACAAGGGCATGCATGCACACACAACAAAGACTTGTTTTTATACAATGTCAGGATGTGGGGCCATACATGTGTATCTATATATCATTACATGGC
>JBBPDA010000003.1:5421904-5436032 GCA_037974385.1 Arnoldichthys spilopterus
AGTACATTACAGAAAATAATGAACTTTATCACAATATGCTAATTTTTTGAGAAGGACCTGTATATATATATATATATATATATGTGTGTGTGTGTGTGTGTGTGTGTGTGCTTGTGCGCATGTGGTTGCAAGAGTAACTAAGAGTAACTCTAAAGATGATCCTAACATAACCCTCTGCATAAAATGAAAAAAAAACAATCAAAAGTGTACAATTAAAATACAATAGTCACCTTTAAATGCTTCTTACTGCAGTCAAAATTAACCATCCTGGTCTTCCGTGTTGGTCTGTCAATGTACCTGGCCAGCGTCAGAAGGTAAGGTGAGTTTTGATTACCTTTAGAGATAATTTCTGTGACTGTGAAGTCTCTTGACAAACTGAAGCAACTACTGCCACAGGCGTTGTTTTCTTGTATGAAGAACTACAAACTGTGTCTTCTACATACGTCTTATCATACATTTTTTTCCTTATAACTACAGTGTGACGATTTCAGGGCTGATATCAAGGTTAGGAGTTAGGTGTTATGGTGTCTTTTCATATAGTAAAAAGAAAAACATTTGTACATTTTATTCACATTTATCAATGTGGTCAGTAGTGGTAGTAGGTTATCACACCATGGTGTTATTTATGATAAATAAGTGTTTCATTGGTTTTATACAAATGTTCTACAAAATAAAGATAAGTTAATGGAAAAAAAATTTGCAATATTGCAATGTGAAGTTTAGCTCATGTTGTGCTGATTTTCGGCTGCTTAATGCTAGTTTAGGGGCAAAGACAGCTAGGGAGCAGTGTAGTGGGACGGTACCTTGCTCAAGGGTACCACAGTGGTGCTCAGGCTAAGACCTGAACCAGCGACCTTTAGTTCCAGAGGACAAGGACCTAACCATTAGGCGACCACTGCCATATGCATGTGTATGACACAAATGATAATATTCTATATCATATTTACTATATATGTAACAACATATGCATGAAATATGGACCATATGTAATTCATATATTTATAAATTAACTTACAAATTAACATACAATAATATCTCATAGGATGTATTATATCACATAATAATGTGACTGTAAAACTTACCCCAACCTTAATGTCAAACCTTTTTTTTTTCTTTAAGAAAGTGATTTGTAGCCCTGTTTTTCCTCTGGTCAAATAAAAATTTTAATCAAAAAGTAAATACACACACACACATGCACCCCCCCACCCCACGCACGCACACACACACACACACACACCCACACACACACACATACTTTATTCTCTGTCTCGGTCTCTTCTATTCTCCTACTTTGTACCTGGACTGCATCATTGATTGATTTTATTGGATGATTAATCTTCATTAGGCCTCATGCTGCTCTGATCCAGTCCCGTGTGTCCAGGATTAAAGCAGGCCACTAAGAACACCAACAAGCTTAGCAGAATCTTTAACTGCATCCCCTTAAAAGTGTACAGAAGCTGCCAGACAGTCTTAGATATTGGACAGAGAGTTCTTTGTGATCAAGATCAAACGTGAGACTCTGTCAGTGCTTGGTTTTGTTTATGTTAAGGCAGAGGACAATCGGTGTGCGGTTCACAGAAAGTTCACCATGGGTTGACAAGGCAAATAGTCATCATACTGTCTTCTCCTCCCTTTGATGTCCTTTGACAGTTTAACCTGGTGAGTGTGAGGTTACAAGCACTAATAAGACAGATATCATTTAGTAACAGCAGCCTCTGAACCCTCACACGTCATGTATCATCAGCAAGGCAGCTTACAACCTCCAGCCAAGTCGCATGGAAAGGACAAGCGGTCATGCTTCGGCCATGGACAAACCTATGAAAACACTAAGATGAAGATTCTCCTTTGGGGCTTTCAATTTAATTCTTTTTATTCAATTTTATTTATTTTCTGTTTCTTTCATACAGTACAGCATATTTTTATTTACATTTCAGTGTCGTCCTGTCTAGAGTAAGTTCTTACTGATCGTACATACATTTAATAGCATACAAAAAATATAGTTAAAATGTGTCTTTGGGATTTTGTGCCTAGCTGTGAGGTCAGTCACTTGCAAGTGACATTGCAGTTCATCCCAAAGGTGTTTGGCTGGGTTAAGGTCTTGGCTCTGTTCCTCTATACCAAACTTATTAAACCATGTCATTATGGATCTTCTTTAATGAGCAGGGGGACAATCATGGTGGAACACGAAAAGGCCTTCCTCACACCTCAAATTTGAAAACATACAATTTTCTAAAATGTCTTGGATGCAGTGTTATTACCCTTCACTGGAACTAAAAGGGCCTAACCCAAACTGGTTAAACAGTCTGGTAAAACAATCGCAGCTCATTATCCTCCCACTGCAAAACTGATTGGCACAATGCATTCTCTCAGGTAGTGCTCTTATGGCACCCTCTAAACCCAGATTCATTCATTAATTTTCCCTACACCACTCCAATTGACACTTGGCACTGCCCATCATGATCTTAGGCTTTTGTGCAGCTGCTCAGCCATGGAAACCCATTTCATGAAGCTCCTGACACACAGACCTTATGCTGATGTTTCTTCCAGAAGTGGTTTGGAATTCTGTGTGAGCAACGGTGAATATCCACTATACTCTTCAACACTGTAGAGTTCCTGCTTTGTGAGTTTGCGTGATCTACAGCTTCGTGGCTGAGCTGTCGTTGCTCCTAGACTCTTCCGTTTCTAAATACAGTTATGCCTGGCCAAGGCAGATATAATAGTGCAGATTTTTCACAAAGTGACTTGGCGAAGATAGCATCCCACGACACTGCCAAGTTTGAAGTCATTGAGCTCTTTGGTATGAGCCGTTCTACTGCCAGTCTTTGTCTATGGAGACTGCATGGCCATGTGGTTGATTTATACATCTTTTAGCAATGTGCTTGGTTAAAACAAATTAAATCAATAGTTAGAAAGGAGAGGTTTCACATATGTTTGGCCAAATAGGGTATTTGTCTTAAAATTCTTCAAGTTGTACTAGTTATAAAGCTATTTATATAAGCAACTTATTAGTTGTTATACAGTAACAACAAGTAAACGATAATACTACATACTTTTTTAACTGAATATGGGTTTAGACTACTCTACTCACCTTTAGGCTTTCCTGACTTTTCTATAGCCTAATAATATAAGTGACAAGTAAAAGGACAGATAATTAACAGATAATTGATTTATACTGAGAAGTATTGTCATACTTATATTTATTATTTATTATGTTATTAAACTGGAATTAAAACTCTTATTTTCACACCATCGTACAGCAGTGGAATGATTTAAGTCTATTTAAAAGCCTTGTACTGCTACGCTACCTCCATCCCACTCAAGCCCTTGACCCTACAGTGTCGTGTCAGGCAGGGCCATTTCACATAGCTGCCAGGGTCCGCCAACACCGTCTCCAGCCATGAGCGCCTGTGATTCACACCCTATTCTTTTCAACTATAACTCCTCTTTGCCTTTATCCTCTCACTGTGGCAATTATGATGAAGGGCTTTGCTGGGAAATGTCACCCTCCACCTTCCTCACGGTCAGCTCGTCCATCTGTCACTCCCACCATTCTCTGGCTGTAGTGGCGGGTGTATGCGTTGTGGCGCACGAGCGCCATGTCGAGCAGCCTGAAAGTTGAGGTGCTGTAAATCTGCAGCAGAAGGGACACAGGGGCTGCAGTGGCCAGGGCAGGAAAGCCAGCGTTTTGTGATGTCCCTGCGGACCAGTCCTGGCACAGACAGGTGCATGACTGATTATCGCTTCTTCTAGCGACTCTCCATGAAGCCTCAACACCCCCCTCAACAGCCTTCCCATGCTCAGGGCCTTGGCTAATCCATCAGGAGGAAGACGTGTGGGCTTTCGCAGGACACAAGAGCAGCTCAGCTCACCGCTGTAAATTTCAGCTGCCTCTCTTGAGCCATGTATAGTGCAGTAAATAAAAGACCAACTCTGAGTTCTCGTTGTTACATATGGCCTGAAGAAAAAATCCCCGGGACCCTGATGCAGATTAAAATCAACCTGATAAATGAGCTTATCTTCTCAGGAAACATACAGCACTGAAACAACCCAGAGCATGATGTAGTGTGTCACAGCAATAGCATATTCGAGAGTACCACAGCCAAAGCAAATAGGTTTGCGTAAATAAATGTGTATATAAAAGTGTCATGATTCATACCATAGAAGAAACACGATTTTGATTTCTTTTTAGTAGATTTACTTGTATAAAATTTAGGAATCATTTAAAACTTAAGGGACTATCCAAAAACTATACATCCAAGCTAAGAACCATTTAAAAAACCTTTATTTTTACAAGTATATTCTGCAACCATTGATAAGCCTTACCATATTGCTAACCTAACTGCAAAACTCCTTTCAGTCGTTCATATAATTCATTATAAAAGGTTGGTCTTGAGTATAACCCTTTGTGCTAGAGATGTGGAAAAATCACTAGCAGTTCTCCTGCTTTAAAGAAGGCTCATTAAGCTGGCCTAATTATATGGTTCGCATATAGCAGTTGTGAAAAGCATATGCAACGCTAATGAAATCCTCATTGCACTCACTAACTACACTGTGATGACAATGACATAGCAATTTGCAGAAGTGGCTATTTAAAAAGCCTCAAACTACTGTAACTGCCAAGCTAGGTCGTGCTGCTGAAACAACAGTAGCTTTCAAACCCTAACAGCTGCAAAACCCACAGAGCACAGCATGTTACCATGCTCTTTGCAAAGCTAATACTGGCAAGGCTGTGGCATTGTTACCAGGGGTGTGTTGGTTCATTACCTGCACCTGCACCTGTTTTGGTTCAGAACTGTAACATCACTAACTGTTGCAATATGTCCACTGCAAGCATAAGTCTTGAAACAATTATAGTGAGATTTTCTCTTGATACATTCACATAAAAAAGTGAAAATATTCAAGAAATAAGTTAAATAATCAATATTCAGAAATCAGTTTTTTTCTTTTCATGATGAAATTACATACTGCCATTTTTGTTGATGAGTAATAACCAGACAATAATGTCAGAGAGAGAGATGCAAAAGCCATTTATGAACCATAAGCCTTTTTTTCCAGTTCCTTGCATACACTTAATTTGCAAGACATGCACACCCATGCTTATGATTGGTGGATGCCTACTAGTTAATATTAACTTGCTTGGTAACTCAAATCATGGCACTCAGAATTAGAAACAACATATTTGTGAACATATTTTGTTGCCCTATGCCACCTCTTACTAGCTACACCAGGTCTTTCCTGTTTCTCACATTGGATGTATGGACACAGGGGATCTAATTTAATTTAAATTTTGAGCTATAAGTATAATACCGTTAAAACAAATAATAAAGAAATTACTAAAATATGACAAAACAGTGTGTTTTAGTCAAAAGATAAAATTAACAAAGCAAAATTAACAAAGCAAGACAGTATTTGTCCTGACTAGGGTTTTACCTCAAAACCAAAAGTGTACAGACACACAAAGATTCAAAATCCACTTCTTTGTTTAAAGCAATCATCAATTACAGGGCTTTTTATGCTGTTTTCAAAACACATTGTGATTATGGTGCTTTATTGGCAAGCATCTGCACAGGCCTAAGGTTTTAATAAAACAAGGCTATAATACATTTACTGTCAATCAGCATTTCATCAATCAAGCATAAACATAATAAGAAGAAAGTAAAGAAGACCAAATATAACAAGAAATTAAGGAAAGTTTTAAAGCTGATATTGTTTGTATAAGCCCAGAATTAACCAGTAGAGGTGCTATACTGAAAAATTATTCCTCTACTGGTGGTAGGTATCACATTTCTAATGTCACAAATCCTTGCATCAGTAATTCCTCTGACACTCAACAAATGGCATGAAAGAAACTTATGTAAAAAGCAGCTTAAGAGAGAAGTCACAAAATGTCAAAGAAAGCGAAAGAGAAAAAAAGAGAGAGAAAGAGAGAGATAGAGACAGCAGAACAGAGGCACATCACTTCAGAGGGTAACACGACACAGCACTGAGGTGTCTGCTAACCCCCCAGAGTGTGCTTTACGCAGTGGACTAGACAGATGTGCAAAGAAGGCAAGATGAATATGGTTCTGACGTTCCCTTTTGTATTTAACCATTATAATATGCCTATTGCTCAGAATAAGGTGTATTTACAAGTTTGCGTCTTTTCATGAAACAGAGAATGACAGTCAAACCAATGAGTCTATGACTAATGATCAATGAACCTGCACATGAAAGCTTTCACATTTTGCCATGGTTGTGTTGTCACACCTTCAAATGACCATATTTTCTGTAAATCCACTTTGATGCAGAGTTTTCCAGTGACATGAAACACCAGAACTGTACTTTTGTCCTTCAGGACATCGATAAATCAATGTCAACAGCATCTGCATCAATGTCAGTGCACACTGGTTCCTTTTGAATTGGGTCCAGCCATCCATGAGGTTCATTTAGGAAGTGGCCATTAGTGGAAGGGTAATGCTTCAAGGGCGTGACTACAGCTAAGGCACAGACCGGGTGGAGGACTTGAGCAAGTCAACTGGCATTTGCCTGGAGCTGTAATGAGCAGATACATGCCATCTCCTGAAGCTGGGATAGCCCTAAAAAATTTCAGTGTAATAGCTCAGACCACACACTGCAATATTTTTTTTTGTTGTTGAACTACAAGCGATCAGATTAGGGTCACAATTTTGAAGGCACTTATGGTCAGGACAATGAGTGTAGGGGGGAAAAACATCACAAAGAGAAGAAGAAAAAAGGAAGAAGAAGCCACAGACAGATGAATGTAGAGTCAGGGCAGCGAACAAAAGCCAGCAGGCACTTTAAATGCCAAGGGGGGAAGTTATCAGGACAAAGCAGAGGGAGAAAAGGAGTTGCGGCTGACATTCCTCATCACTCTGCCTCTGATTGGGGATAATTACGGCTGGCAGGTTGGGCCTTCCATAGCAAAGGCTGTCAGCCGGCAGACAAATGACAGCAGAAGTTCAAAAACAATGAGTGCCATTCATGGCTATTACCAGCAAAGAGATGGCCCTTCAATAGGCCACTGTACTGCTCTGGCCTGCTACTGCAGTGCCAGACTCCGTGCTAAGCGTGGGCTGAAGAAGCAGAAGCTCCACACAAAGCACAGCTCTAGTTTAACATGAAGGGACTGGTCTTCACACCTGACTAAAAACTAAGGACATGTACACATGTAAACATAGGTGTAATTTCTGGGGTGGTAAGGGGTATAAAGTGGTTGCAACCTTCCAGTATTTAATTTTGATAATAATATATAATATTTTTAATATTGCTTAACATATTTTTGTTTAATTTTGACAGGCCTAACCAGCTGCCATATTTTTTTTTTTTACTCTTTCATTCATAGAGCATTTGAAATGTTTGATGGCTAAATGACCAAGAGACATAACAGTATCTTATTTAGCTTGGCCCAGTTGCTGCTGGCTAATGCCTATAATTTTTTACAAATTTACCCTTTGGGGAGCAAGGGTGAGCGTGTGCGTGCAAATAACATCAATGTGTGTTTCTTTTGCCTACCTTTAATGAAATAGGATGATTATATATACACACAAATACACACAATCCACAGCAAACATGAAAGAAATGTCTTAGCCCTTTCATTCTGTTCACCCTGATATTAGTCCTCTTTTTTCTGGTTCTCCTTTATTGTCAGGACATTTTTTTTATCCTGAAAATGACCACTGTATTACTCTTGACATTCAAGTAAAATCTGTTCAGTTACCTCCTGACACAGGCATGACACCGAACAATATGCGCCACTTCAAACATAATGGATTACTAATATTGTCTGCTTATTATCTACATAATTGAATACAAACTGTGTGACCCCATTCACCTCTCATAGACCAAAGACCAAGACTGCACTCCTGCAACAAATTACAAAAAGAGTGATGGAATCTCAAATCAAACAGATTCAAGCTAGAGAACAGTAGGGGTCAAATTCACACTGAGAAAAACTCGTATAGTTTTCTTAACTAGCTTTGACATCATCATCTGTTCTCATCTTTGACATGCAGCTTGACCTCCCTCATGATAGCACACTCAAGCAAAATCTAATCAGCCCTGCCTACACTATTTAGGTATGAAAATGTGCGTGTTTTGATTGTTTGCTGGCTCAGAAGACATGGTATTTTTGTCAGTCAAGCACTTAATTGGCTGTTGTTTCATCACAGCGTATAATCATGCTCTAAGCGGACAAACAGGTAGAGGGCAGGAAACAATTAACTCTTCAAACAGTAGATAAACACAAAGCTGAACCACAGCTGAAAAAGTGAGGCAGATGAGTGTGACTGTATCACACTCATAATATGAACCCAGTCTGGTACTGCAGCATTGCATTTTCTAGTGTTATGCATCTTTACTGGCTGACTAACCATAAAGCTGACCATGAGCTCGAAAGGAAGAATTTGACTTTGCATAAAAACAAATGGTTTTAACTTTTTCTGATGCTCATGAAATGTTAAAACAGTATAAACAGCAGACGGGCAATTTTGATTGATACAATAAAATGATACAATAAAAAAAAAAATATATGGTCTTTTTTCCACTGGTCGACAGGGAAGTTTGAGGCTGATAAATTAAGCAAGGACTACAACTGTTATCAAAATATATCAAATATATATATATATATATATATATATATATATATATATATAGATCAACCATAACATTAACACCACCTGTCTAATAGGTTCCCCTCATGCTGCTAAAACAGCTCTGACTGTGCTGCACTGTGTGGTCTGACACCTTTCTCTCAGAGTCAGCATTCACTTTTGATAGGTCCTTACTACTGAATGCGTGAAACACTCCACAAGACCTGCTATTTAGGAGATGCCCTGACTCAGTCATCACAATGACCATCATAATGAAGTTCCAGACAAAGTGGCTCAGATCTTTCCACTCACCCATTTGTCCTGCTTCTAGCACATCAAGTTCAACAACTGACTGTTCACTTGCTATTCACAGTACAATTAAGTTGCTTACACATTACAAGCGTTTTGAGATTTTTATGCTAGTCATGTGTAAACATCTTTAGGGCTTTGGCCTTAACCATTTGAGCAGGCTGAAAAGCATTAGCTCTGTTGCTAAAGCCCCTAGCTGGCTTGTAATAGTTGCAGTTTGTGTTGTGTTGGCAATACCCGTAGTTTTAAAGTTCTATGTTCTAGGTACAAGATCAAGAGCAATTATTCTTGGAAGCCACGAAATTCCCCAATTCATAAGAAATACTTTAAAGTTTATTTAATCACTTTGGCAAGTAAATGCTGCATGTCAGAGTTTTGTTCATCCTGTCAGGGATTATTTTTTAATAATGACTGTTGGACTTTACGTTATCCTTTACACACACACACACACACACACACTTTAATTTTTTTAATTACATTAATATGTCTAAATCACGTTACAGTCCAATAAGACCAATAAAATATAATGGCACAAATTTTCTAAGAACTTTTCAATTTTAGCTTTTTCTTTCAGACAAAATGATAATTAAATTCAAGAGACATACCATATTATATTTCATGCATGAATGTATGCATGCATGTATGCAATATGATGCGTAGCTTTGATCTGCTTTTTGCCCGATTATTGCAGCATTAACCAGTGAAGCAACAGTGTGCTTCAAAACGACAGTAATGCATATGCTCCACAACAACAGTCACACTCGCATTGTTTTATGCCAAGAATTATTATCATAGCCTTTCATCCCTCATTTTTACCAGTCACAGAAAACAGGCCTGCATTTAATTTCTGTGCAGTGAAATAGGAGCTTGGCTCACATTAACTGAGCTCAAGGAGCATTAGGTTCTTTACAACAGGCAACCTCTGAGATGAAAAATAAGAGGAGGGTCCGCTGTAAAATATGAATTGCAGTCCTGGCTGGCGTTTACTAGCCTACATCTGTATAATTCTCCGATGGCAGTAAAACTCATCCCCTTGCCTGGTGCAGAGTGCTTTGGTGGAGCAGGGACTTAAATTAACAGGCACAGTCTGGCTCTTAGAATCACTGAGCCCAATAATTAAACAGTCCACTGCTTCGCCCGCTTCTAATGAGAAATGCCTTATTGAAGAGGGTTTGAGAAACTCAGCATCTGAAATCACTTTCTAGCACATTGCCATACCTATAAATGCTGCCGTAGTAAGACCTCCCCTGTCAGATTTTACATTCGGTATTCAGTTTCAATTGTTTTAAATTACTGGTAGCCAATAGATCACTGGCAAGCAGTGGCTCAAATTAAATATATCAATTATATAAATATAATTGTGTGAATCATAACTTATTTACCACAGAAATGAGCTGTTAGATAATAGCCAGAGGGCCATAATTATCAAAGGTATCCAAGCACACTTTCCTAAAGAGTACTTTGGAGTGTTGACATATAAGAACCATGACTGGTTCCCAGAGGAATCTTCAAGTTGTAGTTTTTGAAGCAATATCACAATATTAATTCCTATCTGTCGCATCAGCGGCGTATGGTCACTTATTACAGACAGGAATTTACATTTATTGCCCGTGATAAATGACGACACAGTAAAGGTCGGGCACACAAAGATTAGGCTGGAAACAAAAATCACCCATTGAAAGGTTCTTCAGGCAGTGTTTTTCAACTTAAATGCTGTGGACCCACTACCATGCACAATTTCAGTGTTCTTTACCCTAGCTCATTAAAAGCTTGATAATTATCTGATAAGTTGGATTAAGTGTAAGGACAGGGAACGGCTGAAAATGTGCAGGCAGTTAGGACAGGACTGGAGCTGTAAACCAGTGCTTTAGGAATGACGGGCAGTTCTGTGACATCTCTACAATGAGCCCTATAAGGCACCTTTATTTTTAGTGTAACATGGAATCAGATCCATTTATATTTATAAGAATGTAAAAAATAAATCTAATAGTTATCAGCACTCCGTGGTCTGATGAGGTGTGTTATTTCATTATACAGCCATAAAACTGGAAGTCACAAAGCTGACAGTAAGCTGGGAAACATAATAAAGTACACTTTTCACGCTCCTCAAAGATTCGTCTTACCTCTTTGCTCTATTTCCTGCCACAAATTTTCCATTTATCTTGAACTACCTGATCTTTCGTCTTTCTTTTCTCACCTCTCCATAGTCTCTTAGTCACCCTCCCACCCCATAATCCCTCTGCCTCTCTTTGATTTCCTCCTCTCTCTTATCCTTCGTGAGTTTTCTTTCTCTCTCTCACTCTATCTCTTTCCTTCCTGGTATTGTGCTCCAAATTAGGTTGGTAAAGGGTGTTAGGAGACTTGAGAAGACCTGCTGTGACAGACACACACACACACACACACACACAGAGAGAGGAACACCACCATCTTACATTATTAATCCTGTTTGTTTGTCCCTTTTTTCCTCTCATTATACAGCCAGGCTGAAATGAGAGCAGGAACCCTCAAGCCACTGTGTGTTTTTTCCTCCCTCCCTCTCTCCTTCCACATTTCACTCTGCTCGCGTCTCTTTCTATCTATCTCCGTCCCTCTATCTCTGCCTCCAATTAGGCTGCAGCATGGAGGCCAGCAGACAGCACCTGTCTGCTAGAGCAGGGTGAGCAGATGAGAGAAGAGGCTTATGAGTGAAGCTAATGGACATATGGAGGGAGGGAGAGAGAAAAGGAGGTGAACAAGGACAGAACATCTGTGCAGCCAGCACCGAGGTGTGTGTATGGGTGTGTTTGAAGTTGAGAGTATGCATAATAACTGATAAATCAATTACGAAAAGTAAACTATTGTAATCATGGGGCTAAGTGCTATTGAGCATCATTATTACAGTACTACCTTACTAAATGTGGCTTGCTGGTGATGATTTCACTTTAACCAGCCACACAAAGTCTATTATTTGGCCTTATGTTTAGGTAATCGTGTTTAATCAACATATAAATGCAATGATTGTGTTTAATGTTATTAAAATTTTAGCCCATGCTTCATGGTTCAACCTGTATATTTGCTTACGATACAGTTTAGCTAACTGATAGCCCACACTTCTAATTACCAAAATAAAATGTCATACATTATCTAAAGTTAACTAGTACTGCTGCTCAGTCATGAGAATTGGGCTAGTGGAGGATTAGTTGATGCAGAGATACTACTTGACATCAGGTTTTTTTTATTTCATTTTATTAGACTTGTGTGTGGCTATGTTCATTTAGTTAGAATTTAGATTTTTGATATTAGGTTTTACAATAAGCACCCTCTTTGTTTTCAGTAAGGAACTCAAGTTTTATCAGACTGCGTTATTTAACAAAAATTAAAATCTGTGTGTGCTGAAGGCTAAATAAAAATCTGTGTGTGGTGAAGGCTATACAATTGTATTAGTTCAAATGCAAAAAAATATATGCCTTTATACCAGATATTTAGACACAAAGTCCTTCCCAGTCACTTTTGCAGTTCACATTACTACACAGGCATAGATGCTGAGGGTATTACCATCTGCCTACTTATTTAGCATGCTCATAGTATTCTTAATTCTGGTGCAGCATTGTTCTGGGGCTGTGTTTAAATGTAACTTATGGTCCTCTGTTGTTGTTGCGCATGTGTGGTTAGGGGAGGGGTGGTTCTGACTTACACTACAATACTTAATTGGTGACCCTTGACTGTTACATTCCACAAGAGTTGGTGCAATGTATAATGCAGACACTACATTAAGCAGGAGCTACTGTAAAGACTGTAAGGCTTCTGTTCACTGAAGCACATGCCTTTGTACTAGGTTCCATTTATGCCCTGGAGAAAAAGTTGACCCCTCATAATGAATCCAAACTTATTATAAGTTGGTTTAGCGTAAAGGGCAACATTCCCTACCTTTATGCAGCAGACTGGGGTTCAGTTCCCCATCTGTACAATTGCACTTCACTACAGCAATAAGAGTCCTTGGGCAAGACTCCTAATGCTACATTTGCCTACATCTGTAAATTGAGTAAATTGTAAGTTTCTGGAGAAATGCATAAATGTAAAAAATTCTTCCTACAACCATACATTCAGACAAAGAAGCATTTATGAACCTTCAGAGTAGGGAATTCATCACTGCAATCTGTTTTATGCAAGGCTGGAGCAGAATCCTGGTTTGCTGAATAATATCAAACATGATTTTACGTGGTTGTCACCCACAGCTCTGCCTAAATCAAAACATAAGAGGCTTTGAAGCTGATTAAATCTGATGCGATTATCATGGTAACATGCTAAGGTTGTATGTTGATGATAATCATTCTGACGTGAATACCATGTGCATCTGCAAAAAAAACATAATAATTTCACACTGTTCAAGCTCATGAAAAAGAAAAAGCCAGTAAACTGACTTTGATGTCATATACTAGCATGTATAAGACTTATTACATAAGATGTGTTGTGTTCTGTTCTTCACCAAATGGCAGATCTTTGGGGTTTTGTGCATGCTGACATGAAGTTAAATTAAATCCCAGCTAAGAGACCAAGACAAGTTTGTCATGTCTGTGCCAGGTACAGCATCTGAAATACTACAGCCCATTAAAGTTGATGTCCAAACTGCATGGCACTGTGAGAAAATAGCTTTATCCCGAAAGCAGTTCTTGTTTCCAAGATCTGTCACAAAGTGAGAACTGCAAAAACCCATAGCTAGTCCCTTGGTCCCCTGACTTCTTCATTATTGATCAGAGCCTCATAGCCAGCAGAAACGAGTGTCCTCCTCTGACCTGCCAAAAGGAAAATAATTATCAAGTTGAGGGTCTAGCAGAAGCTTAAGACTTATTCTTTCAGCTACCCGCCAAGCAGTAGCTTCTGGAGACTGAACAATCTTTGATCTCTGGAAGATGAAGAGAATGTTAGGGTCAATGGCGTGAAAAGCACACATCAGTGTATGCTGAGATCGACTGAGATAGGAGAACAAATGAATGTTGGGGTTGAGATTGTTATTGGCATTTACTGACATCCCATGTTGTGTGCTTTCAGAGAAAAGAGGGTTTATGATTAAAATGTTGTCAGAACATTTCCTCTATACAGTGTTCTTTACGAGACTTTCACTGAATAGAGAAAGTCTATGGATGTGTGTGTGTGTGTGTGTGTGTGTGTGTGTGGTGGTGGTTGTGTGTGTGTGTGTATGTGTGTGTGTGTGTGTGTGTGTGTGTGTGTGTGGGGGGGGGGGGGGGTTTTAG
>JBBPDA010000003.1:5451370-5466561 GCA_037974385.1 Arnoldichthys spilopterus
TGTGTGTGTGTGTGTGTGTGTGTGTGTGTGTGTGTGTGTGTGTGTGTGTGTGTGTGTGTGTGTGTGTGTGTGAAGGGCTGTCTGTCTTTGTGTTGCCCTGTGATGGGTTGGCCTCCTGTCCTGGGTGTACCCCGCGTTGGGCCCACGACTTGGAAAGGAAAGAAGCGGTTTAGAAAATGGATGGATGGAATATTTATTGGTGGAACCCAACAATAGAGGGTCAAGAGGACTTTTAAACTTAGCCTTTTGAGACTTCTTTTAGTAAATCAAAATAAAAATGTTCATATTTTTTCCAAACCCAAATGTTATGTCTTTAATGCAGACATAATAATAGGTAATAGGGTGAAGGATCTAGAAATGTCTAGATCTAAATAAGATTTTGCTAATTACAAGCTACATGGAGGTTCACTGAAAGAGAATTTCTGTCATTTCACTAGACAGTCTCAGGTTAATCAATCAGCCAGTAAAAGAAGCCTGTTTACTTGGTTTAGTTTCAGTTGAATTCCATGAGCTGAGTTCAGCTTTAGCAGGCTCCAACTGGCTCAAGCAGTTGTAATGTGCATTTAGTTTATCTGAAGTGATTGTATGCTGGTTTGTGTTGATTCTTTGTGTATGTCCTGTGATCTGTAAGTCTTCTTTTTGTTTTCCACTAAAGGAATCATGGACCACCCTATATTAGTGTAATTTGAACTGAATAACCTCATGCTGTAACCACTGAGAAGGATTCTAATGAGTGCTACTCCATGTGTAAAGTAGTCTGTAGTTAAAGGTATAGTACTATTTTAGTTTTAAGGCCCCTGTTATGGGAAACCACCCATTTGTGTTGGAATTATAAAGATTGTTTCAGGCTTTTTTAAATGAGGCGAAAAGCAAATCAGAAGACAGGTTCGCTGTAAGCTTTCTGTGTTTTTCTTTCTCTCTCTCTCCACAGATTATATATATCATGCAGCAACAAAATGACAATCTGCACTTCCTGCCTTAGAGCTATGAGCATGAGTGTTATCTATAAGTGTGCATGCATGTGAGTCTGATCCCCAATCAATGAGTGGAGGGACTTCATTGACCCAGGGGGCCTTTTGTGCATTCTAGCTAGATACCATGCAGCAAGCTCACCTATCTTAAACAGTGACTAAGTGGAAACACAGTGTGTGCCCTCCACAACATCTGTTTTACTTACATTCCTTTAGCTGTCAAGGTATGATCACCCAGTTATGCAGCACATCACACACAGACAAATACACACACACGTGCACACACAAGTAAAGAGGTAGCATATGGGGTGAGGCACACAATGGTGCTGAGCAGCTGTGGATTTGATGGCATTGAGTTGTTCAGTCTGGTGAAACTTGGAGTCCGCATGGAGACATAATGTTGGAGTCAGCAAGATGAGGCTGCGCAACATGCCTCAAGTCAAAACAGATCCATGGACATATTGGGTGAAAGTACGCTCATCTCCATAAGCCCCTTCTCAATTAGATTATATAAGTAACACAGGCAGCCGGCTCTCAGGCACAGCTCTTAATATTTAATAGTGTTTCCCTTGAACTGTCAGTGCCAAAGGTGTGCAAAATGGAGCTGTCCAAAAGCACAGGCACAAAGCCCAGAGTAATAGAAAATCAAATTTCCTGGATCTTAGAGAGATGGCATACAGTAGAGAGTATGTGTGATTGTCAATATCTCATTGTTGGTGTCCTTGTTTTCACGCCTGTCATCACAAACCGTCTTAAGGTAATTTCAATTAATTTCATCATTTCTGGCATCGTTAACATGACTGGCATCTTGCACCACTATCATTCTCCTCAGCTTTACTAACACCATCTTCTTCAGACGCCCCTGACAACAGGAATAGCTCCTTAAAATCCATACTGCATATTTTGGGACACATTTGTACGAGTACAGCGGCGACATTTCCACAGCGCATTGAGATGGCAGCGGCGCTGGTCTCTCTCAGTGTGGGCGCCAGCTCATTAGAGCGCTCTCATTAATCTCTGCTGCATGATTAATACTAGGCCCACTTTAACGAGAGGCAGGCAGGAGCACAGCGAATCAGGCGCTAACGAAGACGACTCGACCCCATCCTCCACACACACATACACACACACAAGCATTGCTCTAAATGAGTCAAGTTCTCATCCCCAGGCTGGATCACTCAAACAAGCATGACCACCTGTGTTGCTCCCTCATTCTCACCACTGCTCCCTCCCTCCTTTTTGAAATCATACAGTTCTATTAGAAAGGGAAATGTGTTTATTGCAGAGGAATAACATAATTAATGGCACTGAAAAAGATGAGGGCACTTCGAGTATACTGTGTAGCATGTTCTTTACCACAGCATCACATTCTCCTCATTATTCTTCACTGCAGAATCTTAGACCTGGGCTGTCTCTTAAAAATACTAAGTATTACAAGATTTAATAGCTGCAGGAGAAATCCTAGAATTCCTTAGAATGAAAAACTAAAAAAGAAGCAATATGTTATTACATTTGTTGAGTAAAAATGTTTTAATAAAATATAATAAAATAGTTTGTCCAGCATATCCCACAGGTGGTTGATCACATTGAGATCTGGGAAATTCAACATCTTGTCCAAGTCAACTCTTTGAACTCTTTGTCATGTTCCTCAACCAAATCCTGAATAGGGTTACATGCAGCCCCATACACAGCAAGCATTCTTATACCTTTATGACATTTTTTGTGTTCTACTAGCTTTTCAGTGGTATGGAACCACACAGGCTAGCCTTTGCTCTCCATGCACATCACTAAGTCTTGGGTAACCATAACCCCGTCACCAGTTCACTTGCCCATTTCCCCTGCTTTCAACACATCAACTTCAAGACATGACTGTTCTATCCCATGTGACCATCCCAAACCTTCAGAATCATTGTAATAACATATGTACAGTGTAACATACACACACGTGTCTGTGTTATTATATGTATATTATGATAGTAAATACCTGAATGTAGCATGTTTTTTGGTGGTAACCCATACTCACCTTGCCTACATACTATGTTTTTTTTTTACTCACAAATACCAGAAACACATGTCCAATAACTTGCCAAATCCTCCTGTCCTAATCTTCTTGCCTTTTCTCTATCATGGTACATGTTCCCTGTCCTGCCCCAAAACTCATCACATTCTCACCTCTTTATCTGTCTCCTCCTCACTGTGACAACCTCTCAATTTCCTGCTGGTTCTCTCGCACAGACCAGACCGGCTAACCTCATTTCATGCCAAGCCAGCTATCTAACCTCCTCTCACCTCTTTTCACACTTTCCACCCTAGGTGCCTCTATCACCCTGTCCCTCCTCTGGACTCTCTGCACCACTCCATCAGGCTCACTAACAAGTGCCCTTCTCAACCTATCCTCTTCCAGGGATTACTCCATATGTGTAGTTTTCACACTAAAGCTGAATAAGAATGAACCCTTTAACATTATGTGATTCCCTTAACATTCTCAAGTGAGTGATGGGTCTCTTCATAGCTGCATCAGTTATTAACTGGACCATTATTTAGATCAAGAAATTATTTTCTAATGCCAAATAGTGCCCAATAAAATGTAGTCCAAACCTGACTAGACTCAAATTTTCATCTACAATTGACACCAAATGAATTAGAACATACCAAAGACTGAGGAAAGTTCCACATTCATAGTTCTAACAACTGTTGAGTTAGAGAATCATGAATAAAAAAATGAATTTATTGTTAGTATTTGTTATGTTTGTATTTGTTTTTTTATGCTTGGACGAGATGGATAAGTTGGTTTATCAATAAAGGAGAAATGAAAAAAGTGAAGATGAGTTCTTTAGAAGAAGAGTTTTTTAATGTATTTTTGATGCAGCAGGAAGTCAAGTTGAGCGTTTCTGCTCCATCTGGTGATGGCAAAAATCACAGCAGATGTAATTTCTCACCCGAATGTGTGGACGGTGGGAGACAGCAACTTCAGCCTTCATTAAATGTCCACTGCCTACTTCTCCTGGCTCCTCTGGACTGTTAGTACTGCAGCTACAGCTGACAGAGGGATGCCAAAACTGCCCAACTAATAACAGATAAAAAAGCAAATCCCTCCATCATGCTTGGTGAGCAACACTTTTATCATGTATCCTGCAGCACATTCATGTGATGCCATGTTCAAGAATTTGCTCAAACAGTAGTTTCTTTTTTTTTTACTAACCTTTCTCGAAAATGTTCTTAAAATTTATGACACTGTTAAATAGAAAACCCCTTTATTGTTATTACCACTAGAACATTTTCTGACAGAAAAAAAATAAAATTGTAGTGCACCCTGTGGATCCAAGTTTCTTAAGTCAATGTTTGACTCCTGGTGATGTTACTGAGTGTGAAAATGGTTAATCTTCAAACTTTGAGAGCAGTCCATGCAAGAGTGTGCATGGATTTTTAAAAAAGGATCATTTGCATCCCAAAAGGTCTTTTACAGATGCACAAAGACCCACACAGATTGGGAACAAACTAGCTACCATGGCTACTGCCCCATACAGGATTCCTGAACAACAATATCTTGACAGTAACAGCTTCATAGATGCAGACAGAAATTTGGCCAACGTTTTTAAGCCACAATAAAAAGCCACAATATGGCATCAGTGTCAATGAAGCTGTGAATTCAAAAATACAGATTATACAATACAGATAAACAAGTATCCACCACATCTCATTTATGGGAGTCGTTATTAAAATGCTGGCCACATACCTTCATGTTGGAATACGTGTATTACAGTGTATAATCTGGTTATTTCAAGTTTGAATTGTCTGTAACATTGTGTCTCGGTAAACAGCAGCTGACATTACTCATTTTCATTTTCTTGTTGCTGTGGCATGGCACAAAGTCAGTATTGTTTTCATGAACAGTACATAATTATCAAGAACTGTTATACAACAATGTTCAGCACTTTATCAGTGTTTTAGTGTTTCACTCTGCACACTCATGGGTAAACCCTTGAGGCTGTTACCTGCATGTTGTTCTTGTATGTTTTCTTTCCCTGAGGTCTGAAGCCTGATTTGTGTAAATTACCTCTTTCCTGATTGGCTTTGTAAAAGCAGGCCTGACTGAAACACTCTTTATAACTTCAGCGTGCTGTCGGCTGAATTGACAGATATGTGCTTGAGTTTTGTGACATCATAAAAACATTAAATCAGCTTAACTAAGCAGCTAAACTTAAAAAAGGAAAAACTACATTTCTCATAGATGCAGACCTTTTATGGCAATAAATGTAGAGTGGAAAATTTGTGGTTTTTTTTTTTACCTAACTTGAATCTATCAAATGTGAGAAATGATGTTTGCACCTGACCAAACCTAACATCAGTAGCTGGGCTCAAAGCTCTGGGATTAACCTGTCACCTCCTGCTGGACAAGAGCTCTACCCTCACTCCCCATGGTTACTCCTTCTTCACTCCCCATGGCTGCGTGACCTCTTTCTCTCACGCTGCACTGGCCGGCGTGTCTCACTAACAGGTGCCCTACCCGGCTAATTAACAGTGTGCATCCCCAAGTGGCTTTGGGACGGCTCATTTGCGCACTGCAGGAGCCCTGTCTAATTGCATTTTCAGCAGGCTGATTAAAGCCAAGCCATAAATCACTCGCCGCTGCTGACTTTGAATTGAGCCATCAGGCCCAGCCATGTGACAGCAACACTAGACTTCCACACAGCATGGTGTCTGTCATAGCTTCACACTCAAGCCCACGCGCCACATGGAGATAATTCACAGAGAGTCTGAGCTTTAAAGACAAGGCCTTTTTTGTGCACATGCATGCAGGATTATGCAAGTGTTTCCATTTTATACTAAATCATAGTGCTGCACTGAACTGTAGGTGCTCAGAAGGTTGAAGTAGCCCAGTTGCTGCTTGTCTTTGGTCTCCCTGCTTAGGAGCTGTAAAGGATATCAACTTATTTTGTTAATCCATTTTTTAGAGATTCTTTTACTTTTTTTATGCTGCTAATGGATATGACTTGGGCAGGGCTGTGTGGAAAGTCATCTGTTTCTCCTCTCAAGGCAGAATTAGGGGTGATATTTTGTTGCCTGGCTTTTGTCACAGTTTTGCCTAACATCAACCAATGCCTCACTTGTTGTTCTTGACTGGCCACTCACGAAGGAGCTTGATAGCTCATATCTCAAGCAATAATAGACTGTTTCATTTGCAATTCTATTTTCCTTAATTACCCTTACTGTTCATCTGTTTAAGTCATCACCATTAAAGTTACTTAATCATTTGTGATCATTTAGCCACAGTTCTGTATATCAGCATGTGATTGATGTTTTTGGCTAAATTCCTATTTGCTTTAGCTACTAACACTGGCTGTAATGTGGTCTATCTGTGGTAATTTTACTGTTGTAATCTGACATCTCGCATAGATTCTTAATATAAAAAACAGATTAAAAACATCAGTCATGGGGTTGTTTACATTGCCAGGGCTTTGCCACTGTCAATCACTGCACAGCCTGAGACACCCATACAATCCAAGCAGGCAGAGTTTCTAGACTTGATCTATATTTTATTTTTTTTACAAATTGTGATATTCAACCTTTATTTAACTTTATTACATACCTTAAACAGCATACATATGTTTAAAAAATTGCAGTTGAGCTGATGACCCACTAAGGTAAGTGGCAGTGGTAAAGATTCTCCTCGCTTGCTCACTGTAATGTGCTGCTCTAATGTGAGTTAATGAGGAGAAGTTTCCTCTCCGGTCACTACCACTCAGGATATTTGAGAATGTGGCCACACAAACACACACACAACACATACAAACAAAACATGCACAGCCATGTCCATAAGCCCCAAATCAACATTATACCATTACACTGATGAACCAAAAGGAGACGTTTTACCATGTCTGCCATAGAGAGTCTGATTAATAAGGACATCTGGAAAAGTGGCAAGTCTGTGCTGGACAGTGTCTACTAATATTTAAGCAGATTATTGGTCCATGTTGTCATGTTGGCTGAAGTAGGCAGGTAAAAGTCGTGGGCAATATTGGTACAATTCAATATCATGATATTTGCAAATATATGACCGTATCAGGCAATATTTAATTTTGCATCAGTTATCTTTATAAACCTACAAACTGGTAGCTACTCTATATAAAAAACCAGATTTTTTTCTGGTGTTTTTCTCTTCAGATAACATCAAATGGAATTTCACACAGTATTGTAAATGTAAATCAGACAGAAGCCACAATTCTAGGAAGAAAATTGCTGTTTATTTGTTTTTTAAGTTCTCTCAGACTGTTCAAAGCTGTCTGGAGTGCTCTGAAAATAGAAAGCACTTTCTGTAATTTCCTTTGTTTTCTTTCAATATTGCTAAAACTACCAGCATCAACAACTACTAGTAACACTAAAGTGGTGGGGCACCAGTATCTTTATACCAGCATCAAAATGTCACTCAGCAAAGTGGAGCAGGGAGAAAGAGGGATGTGTGGAGCTTAATGGTGTTGTATGGAAATGGTGGGAGTTGTGAAGCTTGAGGCCAGAAGCTCCTCTGCTTACATTGGGAGTATACACCAACAGCTTGAGTCAACACTCTGGAGAACCTCAGCCAGCTGAAAGAGAGGAGGAGAAGAGCAGATTGCAAGCACACATGCACGCACAGGTGCAAAACAAAAAAAAAAAAAAAAACTCAGACCATATCCAGCACAAAGGCAAGTCCCAACACCCACATATACATGGCAATTCACTGCAGCATTAATTATGAAACCACCAACTGTCACATGCTATGACTTATCTATGCTTTAAATAATGATTTTCCACGCACAGCACAGCCCAGATTTCACTACAGAGCGAAGGAATGCAGGCATTAAAGCTTTCATCAGGATGATGAAACGCTCTCAAATTTACCATGCCAGCAGGACCACACTCTGCCTTTTATCATTCATTTACTGCTTTCTGCTGATACATATCATATTTACTGCATTAAAGCAGAATTGATGTTTGTCTCAAATGTCATTGCTGTGGCTCCCTGCTGCGAGGATAGATATAAGTTTAGGGGTCACTTCCCAATGACAAACAGTATTACCGTGGATGTAGCAGACAGATCTGACTCTGGCTATAATTACACAGGGACTACAGGGAGCACAGGAGGGTCAAACTCACTTTCACTTACCCTAAAGAGTGCTCAATGAATTAAACCCTTCTGTGTATAGTGTGCCCACATGATTACATCTCTTTACTTTTGTATGTCTCGCTATTCTAAATTTGTAACTTTACACCCTGAAATGGGTATGGGTGAATACTTTTCAAGAAAGTAAACAAGTACTTTAATTGGCTGTTGATCTCTTTGATCTTTTCCAATTTCTTTCAAGCTGTAAACACACTGAAAAAAGTACTGCACTAAACTTCCTTAATTCAAATATATACATCATTTCCACATGAATTAAACATATTGCATCAGTGCATTTAACCAACATGGAACATGACAGACCAAACCAATGAGGAAGCAGATCAGAACATAAATGCATAATTTATTTTTATAACAACCTATTTTCTCTCAGTTTTCCCATATGTTGCAAAACAGACCAAACTGATTGGAAAAAATGCCAATTTAATTCCTCAGTCAGGCTTACAAATTGTCACAGTTGACAAAAATCCATCTATCAATAAATTTGGAACTTCACAGGGAAATCCACTTGCATTTACCTCTAATGTAAATTAATGTAAAGCAATTTATTCCATGTAATTTTGTAACAATTCCTTTTGGTTCATTCAGCCTGAAAGTTTCACACATTTTGAAGGGAATATGCTGGTTTTAACTGATGTAGAAAAAAAAAGGAAAATAATTTGTTTTCTCCTGACAGCAACAATATCAGTATTGAGGACGCATGTATTTATGAATTCTGGATGAACCCTAATATGCTCTAGTTTTCTTTTTTTCTTGCTATAAAGTGTTTACACTGGCATGAGGTGGGTCTCACACAATTTAATAAGGTATTATCTTGCAAAATTGAAATACAAAAACATATTCTCATTTAAGTAACATGACATTAAGTTACTCTGCACAGGTATCCACTTTATAAACAGAGACGGTTGTGCACCTGTCGGCTGGAACTGGCTCTTTAATGCAGGATATGGCAGGCGATACAAGAGTTCCTATTGCATTGCATAGAGAGTCCAGACGTTCTTGATCCTCAGGATTTCGCATTAAATTCACTGTGTTTCAGTGACTTTGCTTCTGTTTTGCGCAAACGTGCACTAGTAACCTACCGACAAAGGCACTGACTCCATAATCCTTGCAGAAGCAAAATGCTTGAACTTTTCACCTTAAGAACCACTATTAGTGGCTAATTGGCTAAACGGTAGTTTCAACACACTATTAGCATTTTATTATATCTACTCTGGCAAAATATGGGGATGGTAGGCAGGTTTTTCTGATGTTTTACTAGAGGCCCACAGAGCAAAAAGGCTTTTAATCATAGACCATGATTCATAATACTTATTAAAGTGTTGATGCACTGGTCTCTACTTCGCTCACAATATATGCCATGAAAATTCTAATTCTGTTTTTAAACTGGGCTACTACTCAAAGAAAGGGATTTCAAGCATGTTTCATAATCACTGAGATCGGGACCATGAAATATTAGCCTTGCAAATGCATCTTTATCAGACATTCAAAAAAATAAAAAATAAATAAAGTTAATAAATAAAAACCAAAAATCATGAAGGCTCTCTTTTAGGCTTTGCACTTGTGTGGGAGAGAGAGACAACAATAGAGTGGATGCAACAACACACACACACACACACACACACACACACACACACACAAAAACATCAATTACAATGCTCTCTTAGTTGATGAATGCCTTTAATAGAGACAGTCCCTCCTGTGTCCATGAAAGCCATGTAAACAAGAACTTTTATTCTTATTGATAATATTATAATTATTATTATTCATATTATTATTATAACAATAATAATAAACCTTTTTTGTTGCAGAGATGCAGCTCAAAATAATAATCATTAATAAACATTTATAGTAAGCAGACTACAAAATTAGAAAAGTATGCTTGATAGCATGCAAGGCACCACTGAAAGCATGTGTTTTCTAAGTTGTACTCTGCCTGTCTCAGCACAGTCTCTATTCAGCCCTGCCTCTCTCCTCTGACCATCTGTCCACTCTAAAGGTAATCAGTGTCCTCTTTTATTGTTCCATGGCTTCTTTCCTCCACATCTCGGTCACTGTCTGACTGGCTCTACTGATGTGTTGAGGAAGGCAGTGGGTGTTTCTGCTAGCATTGTGCCTTGGAGAGAATTTGGTCACGGGTAATCAATAATTCTTGATTAGTGCTCTCCATTATGTATGTCCTATCTCTTTCTTTAGTATAGTTTCAGCTCCTAAAGAGTCTGTCCACACATCCTCTGTGACAATTTCAAGGCATTTCAAGAGCTGCTGCAGTGGAATGGAGCGTTCTTGTAGAACACTGGTTCCTAACATACTCCTATAAATCACTTTGAACTCCTATAAATCACTGTTCTAGATCATACCAAACAAGCCCTGGCATAAGTAACTTTATGTCGAGCTTCATAACAAATGTGTTCAGGCATGTCCAGCTAAAGTCTTGCAGAATAACTAGCTATAAATAGCTTACTGTTCTGCATATATTAGTGCTACCCTGACGCATCTAATTCTGCTCAACAACTAGTTATCAGGCTTGTTCAGAGTTGAAGTGAGTGAGCATCAGCATGTACAGGGCAGAGGGCCTCCCAGGGGTAGAGTTGGGAATCACTGACATTGATAAAAGGTGTTTTCTGTCTGATGTTTGATTCGAGTTGTAAAAAAGCAGAGTAGAGCATCTCTGCAACGAAGTGCTGGTGGGCATCAATAAAAAGAGGTCTCATTAAAATGAACATCATTTCTATACTATTGAAATTACAAGGCAGGGGCATGCTGACTCTTTCAATTGATTTTTGTATGGAACTCCTGCAGGGGGTAATTCCATTTCTATATGAGGTTGTGTGGCACTTTATTCACTCAATTAATCACATAATACGATCAATTTTTGCCCAGAAACAAGTCATACACCAGCAATTTCCCTTGTGAACAAGTTAGCATGTTCTTTTATAGCACACCATAAGTTATATTACATGATATAAAAAATAGAATATGTAAAGAAGAAAAAGATTTTCAATATATCATATTTATAACAGCAGGAGGTTGAAGAACTGTGCTGGAATTGTATAGTTTAGCCTGGAGCACTTGATATCCAAATTGTTTTGTTGTTGTCTTTTTTTATTGTTTCTTTAATTTGTCTTTGTTGTTGTTCTTGCTGGTACTGGGAGATGTAATAAGGAACTGGTGACAGAACAGTGTGCTAAAGAACAGGTGTTAAAAAAAATCTTAATAATTTGATTTCAGCAGTTCACCCCTGATGGACCAAAGCTCACCTCTCCGTGAACACTTTCAAGCATCTATGCTTCAGATGTGTACTGCTCATGCTCTTTGCTTGCATAAATAAATGTATGGCTAAGCCGTATTTTTTAGCTTGTTCCATTTGTCAAGGTAAGCTGCTGGAGCAGTTGGCACAATCATGTCTTACAAATGCTAGAGACGCAGATGTCCGAGGAATGGCATCAGGTTTTTCTGCCAGCTAAAGAGAATAAAAATAATTTTAATTTCTGAATGATAACATACTCTGAAATACTACAAATGCTCATCTTTCCTGATAAAAGCTCACTTAGTCATAACTATAATTAGAACTGAATTGTCTATTTGATTAAAAGAAAACCTGCCACACACTTTCACAGTGGACTACTGAAGTGAATCACAAAACAGTAATGTTATGTGACTATAGTCAAGTGTGTTAACATGGAATTGCATCCCCTGTTGCAGTAACAGCCTCTATTCTTCTGGAAAAACTTTACACTAGGTGTTGGAACATTGCTGTGAGGATTTGATTGTATTCAGCCACAAGAGCATTGGTGAGGTCAGGCACTATTGTTGCATAATTGGTTCTCAATCACAAACCCCACTACAGTTCATCCCAAAAGTAATATAAGCGTATTACTTTAAAGGAAAGCAGTTTTACTGCTCCAGAGCTCAATGGCGGGGGGCGTTGTACCCCTTTAATCGAAACAATCGGCCATGAGCTCCTGCAGAGCATCCCATTCTTCTGGCAGTGCTTGCACTATTCATAAGCAACTCCGTAGATAAACAATTTTACTTCCACTACTCTTTTAAAAGCATTAAGAGCCTTCCCATAATGTAAACATTCATAAACATTCTACCCTTACACCTTTACATTGTGTGGGAGATTCTTTATGAAAGTAAACATGGTTCTTTTTACATTACAGGGGTAATGATTCAATATATTGCAATGTATTGCGATACTGTTAGCAAGGTGATATATTGCAATTAAAGCAAATATTATGAAAACTGTCATAATATAAAGAACAAACCACCATATGCATATATATTACCTTTTTTTGCACAAGTTGTCATTCTCTGCAACACTGAGAGATTGCAGTGTGTGAAATTGTTGAAGTATGAGTGAGAAAGTTGAGAGATCCACTCATATAAAATTAGCCGTTTGATGTTCCATTTGCTCTACATCAGAAGATCTCAGATTCATTGTGTTCCCCAGGGAATTTGATTTTGCCAGGTCAGTTCTGCAAAGTTGATCTCCTTAGTGCCCTCTTTACTGTGAAAGCCCAAAAGAGCCCACACTTCATTTGTTTTATCATTTATTTTACTTTTTTAATGTCGCTGATATTTGATCATGCTGTAAAATATCAGTGACTCCTTTAGTAGTTACAATTATGGCAAAACCAGCTTGTGCCATTAAAGTATCTGGGTTTTTTTTATGCACTTTCACTCTTTTTTTTATAAAAGTTGATACTTTTAGACTTTAAATTGATGATAATTTTGGTTGTAATAATTGAGAGTGCATAAATAATTCTCTTGATTTGAAACAGACTGAGAAGGAATGTTAAAGTAAGGGTGTATGAGCAATTTTCTATGCCCTTATTACTATACTTTTTGATTTTGCAAGTATCGCTGGTGCGACATTAAATATTCAGGAGATCGCATGGCATAATTCCGCATGGAGCGAGACATCATGGAGTGTGTTACTAAAATAAGTGCAGCTTGCCTGAACGACAGAGACAATTAGCCAGTTGGGATCACTGATGCTAAAATGTAAGTCACACGACAGGCTTAAATTAAAAACAATGCCTTCCAACCAGCACAAATTAGGATGCATGTGTTTAATGGTTTAACTGCTCAAATGATTCATGGCCAATAAGGACTTTATGCAACTCATTTATAGGTGCAGGCTGTGATTACAGTAACAGTATGGCCAGTGACTCAGTGGATTCCAGCTGTTATGACTCCTGGGTGACTTTTTGAACATTAAAATTTCAGACCAAGCACCTTTGACACCGATCAGCCATAACATTATGAGCACATGCCTAATATTAAGCATGTTTCCCTCAACTCTTAACCATGGTGCACTGTGTTCTGACATCTTTCTATCACAGCCAGCATTAACATTTTGTACAAGAGTTCCTCTTTGGGATTGGACCAGGGAGGCTAACTTTCTCTCCCCACATGCATCAATGCGCCTTGGATGCCCCTGACCCTTTCATTGATTAACCAGTTGTACTTCCTTGGATCACTTTTGGTAGGTACTAACTACTGCATAACTGGAACACTCCACATGATCTGCAGAGCAGTGGTGACTTAGTGGTTAGGGATGTACCCTTGTGATTGGAAGGTTGCAGGTTCAAGTCCCAGCCTAGGCTCAAGTGAGGTGCCCTTGAGCAAGGTAATGTCTTCTAGCCATCAGAATATGGCTTTTGTCAAAGTGGCTCACATCCTTACATGCACCCATTTTTCCTGCTTCCAGCACATCGATATCAAAAACTCACTGTTTACTTCCTACCTAATATATCTCACTCCCTGACAGGTGCAACTGTAATGAACTAACTAGGTAGTCAGTACTATTCATTCTACCTGTCAATGGTGTTAATGTTATGGCTGATTGGAGTACATGCCACCCAGTTAAACTGACACTTTGACAATGACATACTTAAAGCAAGAGTCCTCAATACACACATACACACTCACATCCCAAACACACACTTTTAATGCCCCCATTTGGCACAGAGGACAATTCCAGAGAGGATGGTAACATATTCTCCCTCATTCTCGTCAAGTCACAGACACACACACACCCACCTACACACACACATATGCACACTAGAACACTGCTTCTGGGCATAAATCTATTACAGCTCCTGCTGCTGACATTTGAGAATGAGATTCAGAGGATTCCCTTCATTATGGCACTTAACACCTCGAAGGACCGGCTCCACTGAGAATGGCACAGCGCATAATTCATCACAGTAAGCTTCAGTAAAACTAAACACACACAGCTCCCAGCCAACATACATTAGCAGCGACCTGAGAGCCAAACGCTATGACTGCAAGGTCTCTCTGAAAGCAGCCAGGATTCCAGTAGCACTGATCTGTGCTGATAAACGCTGTGACAGATTTTGCCCCTGCTCATGAACTATATTAACAACTACACTGACACAATTAGACAGATAGATGGGGGGTGGGGGGGCATAAAGGGGGTTCAAGAAAAGGAGGAAGAGAGATACAGTTTAAGGAGAGGGAGTTTAGGGGAGAAATACAGAAAGAGAGAGAGACAGTAGGAAAGTGAAGGATGATCAGAGAGATGAAGCTAGAAAGCGAGAAACAGAAGACTGGAGGGAGGGAAGAATACAAAGAGTAAGAGAGAGACAGTATGAGAGCAGTTGGGTGAGATGGAAGGAGAGAGAGAGGGAAAGAGATACACAGACTAAGAGGGAGATACAGACTCAGACTGTATTAGAGAAGTGGGGTGAGATGGAAGGAGGGAGGGGAAGAGATACAGAGACTAAGAGATAGAGAAAGGGAGGGAGGCCAAGAGATACAAAGACTTAGAGAGAGCAGGAGAGACTGAGAGACTCAGAAAGGGGCTCCATGCAAGGTCTGCTTCGACTATTCCACCCAGATCACTCCATGCAATGCTAGTCCCAACAAAGTGACAGAGCTCTGCTGTAGATCTAATCCACTGTGGTCACTTTAACAGCAGCTCTGTGAAAGTGACTATTTGTCATTGTGAACACATTGTGAACACACTCAAGCACCACAACGAAATGCAACCTCTGCATTTAACCCATCACACGTGCACACGTGGAGCA
>JBBPDA010000003.1:5475415-5499364 GCA_037974385.1 Arnoldichthys spilopterus
TTAAATGCAGAGGTCACATTTCGTTGTGGTGCTTGAGTGTGTTCACAATGACAAATAGTCACTTTCACTTCACTAGGTGGCGCTACTTGACAAATGAGTTACAATAAGCTTGGGCCATGCCCCTCTTGGAGGCCAACTTGGCATACAAATTTCACAGTTTTTGGCACAACAGTTGTGAAGCAATTAAAATTGTGCCCGCCCCACTTCAGACACTAGCGCAAAAGGTCAGGCCCACCACCTATGGGTAAAAACCATTTGTTCTTTATCAGCTATTTGAAGCTACAATCAAAGTCTATCATCAACCAAAAATCTGTAAAGAAAAATTTTTTAAATAAGCTAAAAAAAAGTACAAAATTATAATTTCTGATTTCCCTGGCTGTGACTATAAATTGGTGTAATTCCAATTTTATATAGTTGCCATTCCATCCATGCAAACTAGCACGCATTAGCAAACAGGGTATAAACATGGGTATTGCAACCATGGGGGTGCTGTTGTTGTAACACCTCCACTTTTGCCAATCACATCCATTTCATCTGAGTCAGAAAGGAAGGAACAAATTTACAGTCTGTTAATGTAACAAAAAGAGAAAAGGGTTTCAGAATCTGCCAACAAATTTTGGGAATAAAGCAATACTCCATTAGACTCTGCATACAGGTAGAAGAATTTACTCTCACAATGTTGTCCTCCTTAGTGATGCCAGCTAGCTAACATAACTTCAGGGAACATAAAGCCTAAAATTAAGTTTCATAGGCAAGGTGGCTATCTGGGAAAATCATGGGACAACTCCCCCAATTTTAAAAAGACCTATATGCCCCTGGGTATAAAGCCCCCCAGCACTGGGCTGTGGAAGCATTGAACTGCATTGTCAAGGGTGATGAAGCATCTAAGATGAGTAGAAGTGACCTTTATAATCCAGACCTAATCATCCATCATCAGTATCTGACCTCACTGATGCTTGTGGGTCTAAACAAATTATTACATCATTTTTTTTACACTTCACGATAGCTACATTGCACATTCTCCATCAATTTCACTAAAATGAAAATTGTAATTTTGTTGTGTCACACCAATACCACTTTACTGGTATAGACAATATGTTCCCCAACACTAATCTTACTCATGCATTGGCTGTGTTGCATTGCATAAATAAACAGCTTGTAGTAAGAAAAGAATGGGCACATAAAATTGCTTCTTATATGCATGCCAAGTCATGACAAGTCACAAGTGAACTTCTTAAATATAAAATGTGACCATAAGACAGTGTGCAAACATATACAAAAACACACAAGGCAGTAACATAAGGTTTAACAGGCTCCTGCTCAAACTTGCATGCATGCAAAAAAATACATATTGTTGTATTCCCATTCAGTCAAACAGAGTAAAGTCAGCATATACAGACTCAACACAAAATGTCAACAGGGTACCTCAAAATGAAATGTCGACATATTTAAATCTCAATGTATTTTTCAGATTGTCAAACAACCCCCTCGGCTACTTTTATTTATTTATTTAGTGTCTGTGGCATGGTATAAGCAAATCACTCGTAATGTAACTGTGCTCACATGCCTACACTTATGCAAATATGCAGGTAAATGTCATGACAGAAGTAAACTGTTTATATAACATAAAACTGTGGGGCCATGAAAAAGGCCTCTCATACTTATGCATTATTGTAAGCGTATGGCTGGAGAATGAGTTGTAACCACTTTCGAGGCCACTCTTGGATAGTCTCAGATTTCACGCAAAAGGAGCTCTATGATTAGAATAATTTTTTTTTTCAACGCTTTGGTCACTGAGCCATTTCCCGTGCCCATTAAGTTGTTTAACTTCAATTTCTAGGGGCAAAGGGCTGTAAGCATTCAGTATGGAACTGTAACTTAACCCTCCCCAAAGACCCCCTCCAGCAGAGCTATTAACTCTAAGTGCACTCATAAACCTCTGCCCTAAAAATTGGGGGGTAAGAAGAGGGGGAACATTACTTAGATACTGAGATACGACAAGAGTTTTTATAAACAATGTAGGGATTCCATTAAGGAGCAAAATATAAGGCTTATAGAGGTTTAAGTTTAAAATAAGTAGGAATAAAGGGGGGGGGGGGGGTATGAGTAGCTTTCAGGTAACAATGGCGTCTTCTCACCATGCTGTACAAGAACCATTTTTGGTTCCCTAAAAATGTTCAAATCATGGTTTTCAATGAGCTTTTTAGTAAATAAGTGCAACTTTGAAAAAATTTAACAGCCATGCAAACCATAATGCTAAGGTCCTAGGAGAGGTTCTGTTATATGAAGAGTCTCTGAAACATTCTTCAAGCTCTCTTTTATATAAAACAGTTCTATAGGGGACCAAAAGTGGTTCTGCTTTTGCATCACCAGAAGAACTATTAGTGGCACCTTGTTTTACGAGCATATAAGGTAGACTATTTAGAGAATGTACATAGGCACCATGAAAAAGAAATGCTATGCCAGTTTTGCAAAAACCCAGAGTTCAACAAAGAGCATGGTAAATGTCCCTATTTCACATTTCACATTTCAATGAAGTTCAAGTTGCTATATGACTAGTTCACTAACTCTCAAGCTTTTCAGGTGTGAAAGTTACTGTGATCAACCATAACATTAAAACTACATGCCTAATATTGTGAAGGTCTCCCTCATGCTGCGAAAACAGTTCTGACCATGGTGCACTGTGTTCTGACACCTTTCTATCATAGCCAGCACTAATTTTATGCATTAACAATAGCATTCTGGGAACACCCCACAAGACCTGACATTTTGGATATGCTCTGATTCGTCTAGCCATCTCAGTGTGGCCTTTATCAAAGTGGCTAAGGTTCCCTACGATCACCCATTTTTCTTGCTTCCAACACATCAGCTTCAAAAATCGACTGTTTACTTGCTGCTTAATATTTTCCACACCTTATCACGTTTCACCGTAACAAGAAAATCAATATCATTCACTTCACCTGTGGTCGACTGGTGTTTTGTCTGTAGTGCCACTTCTCTACAACTTTTTCTCATGAGCCTTTACATTTTATGCTGAACAGCTCATGCACAAAATAGAGAAGATGCTAACACACTGTGTGAATGGTAATACAGAACTCGTTTCACACACTCCTTGTTGCCCTGTGTACTCTCCGAACTTGTCTATCTCAACAATCGCTCCCTAGTGAGAGGAAGAGAGCCGTGACTGGAGGCTTAGTTTTTGTTTGGCCAAGACAGAGGTGTGGTCCTGTTTTATTGACAAAGGGTTTACAAGAGCTTTGTTCTGTTTGTTTGTCAAAGGGCATGTCACACTCCGAGTTAGGAAAAAAATGTTTAAAAGAAATGACTGGGGCGATGGGTGTCATACAGTTGTGGAACGATTAGCTGTAGCCTGGTTTTGAGTGGTATAAAATATGTAACATGATAAAAATTCATGGGAATACTCTTAATATGCAGTTTCACACTCTACTATAGTAAGTTATTATCTAAAAAGTGATAGGGGAATGTGTAATGTTTGCCTGAGTGCTTTTTGGATTATAGCCTTAGGCTACAATTTTATCAATATTGGCTTATCACAGGTTTGACAAACAGTGAAAAGGGGAGATTTTCCAAATTGCACCTTCATGCATCAGGACATACCAATCCCAAGATTGTCACTTTGGTCTGCATCCTCACATCGGTTATCTTCTAAGACGTTCGACAAAGTGCATGAATGTGTGGTACAGATAGCGAAGCTTTACTCGGAAGGTGATTCCCCCCCCCCACACACCTCATTTTTTTGAAAAAATCTGAAACATTAGTTAATAATAATAAGCCACATTCAAATTATTCATCAGAGATTTTGAACTAAACAAGATCCACATAAAGAAAAGAAAAAAGTGCATAGATTTCAATCCCCTGTGCCCCTGTCTCACCCAATACTTTGTAGGTCTTCAGATAGCATCATTAATGATTATAAGAGTGATGAATACTTGGTCACAGACAAGTGCTCAGCATACAAGTCACATAAAAGGAGGCTTTAAAGACGAAGCTCACACACACAGAAGTGGATGTTAGATTAATGACTCTGAGGGAGGGAGAGAGAGCCGATGATTAAGGCTTTTTCCATTTCACAGCCTGCCTCATAGTTTTTACTGGGTACAAACGTACCTGGAGCAGAGAACCATGAAGTGAAATGTAGGCCATCATACCTCTCTGAACACCAAGCCAAACAAGATCCCAAACCCTGAAGTGGAACAAAGTCAAAAACATTGATTTAGGATCTGGTTGGTTTAAAGATGAGCCTGGAAAAACGTCTGATAGGACGCTGGATTAAAGGAATTAAGACTTCAAATGAAATAAAGGTTGGCTGAGATATTTTAAATTATGTCCATCATTAAAAATCTTAGTTATGTATTATTTAGGAGTACTACATCAGAGAATAGAATAAAGCTATGATTTCGTGATCTGAATGTGATTCAAGCTCCCTCACTGAGAAATGTTTCAACAATCAATCAATATAGGTTATTTTGATTTGATTTGAACATTTATGGCTAGTAGTAGTATTTTTTTGAAGGATTTCCACACAACTTTTAACAGCTGGTTTAGACTGACAGCTGTAATCTCAGAGAGCATTGCATTCTTCTTCTTCATCACCTTCTTTATCTTCTTTTATTTGCTGTTTAGTTACATTAGGCAAACAGCTTTTATGTGCAGTACTTCTAAATTACTTACTACTCCCCGACAAATATCACTGCCTATTCATGCGTCATCATATGCCAGTTCAATAGATACTGCCCAACCCTAATGGCTAATATTACACTTTTAGAATTGTTCTATACAGTAGCTTATAAACAATTAAAATAATTTGAGCTTCCAGCACTTAAAAAAGACCCATATTTAAACTGCAAAGAACTCGAAAGGATTGAAATTGTAATATGAGCCTCCTCATTGACAAAGTTCTTTATTAACAAATTAGCAACCCTAGAGCAGAGAACCATAAAACAGAATGTAGGTCATCATACCTACCTGAACACCACCCAAAAAAGACCTTAATCCCTAAGGTGGAACAAAGTTGAAAACAATATCAGTGTGGTTCTGTCACGAATTAGGGGTGTTTGAAGGCAGGAAGCAAGTGCAACGGAGCTTAAATAAATGGGAGATTATAATAAACACAACGAAAACACGAAACGACTAAACACTAACTGAGAAACATAACACGACGAATCAATGGACATGAATAAATTAGCACGCCTTAAAAGACATAAATACGAGACCTGGGGGTGACTTACAAAGACCGACAAACGTGAGCACAAACACAAGGTTTAAATAATGACAGGAAATAGACGACACCTGAACACGAGAAGAGACGCAGCTGGGAGGCGGGGCAACAAGAACACAAGGGCAAGACACGTGGCTAAACAAAAACAAAAAAACACAACCTACATGTGGAGACACAAGGGCATGATCGTTACAGGTTCTGTGTATTATCTGTAGGTCTTAAAATGGAAAGGAATGTACAGAAGAAACAATTCTTTAATCATCAGTGGCTTCAAAAGAATGCAGATTTATGCTGAGATGGGTTGGTAATCTTATCTAGTAGTATTTTTAATGAAACATCAAATGTTGAATTATAAATTCTTCCTTTATTCTTATATTCAAAAAAGCAATCAAATATTTTAATTGAAAACAAGAGCGTCTTATGTCTTCCCTCGATTTGTCCAAAACTTGGACTTGAACTGGTGTTGACTCACTCATAACATGGACGGTTTCTTCTAGCCAGAAAAAGTGAAAACACAGAATTGTTTTCCCTGCTGGTAGCAGCATGCCCAAGAGGAAAGTAGCCCTTTCTTCACACAAATCCACCTGGAGAATTCACACCTCATGTCTCTAAATCTACTCTCCATGGCTTATATGATCCTGAATCACAGGTGCTGTGAGTTATTTACTTAACTAGTTTTCCTTATTCCCCTCCCCTCTTGGTCCGGGACTTCAGTCAGATGCTAAAAGCATTCATCTGCTGTCAGCCGTTCTATACGCCTCATGTCCTACAGAGCTCCACTCACTCAAACAGAGCCAGAAAGCTGAAACTGAAGGGGAGACACATTCGTCAATAAGCCATTAGTGGCCCCGCACTGGGCTTCTGAACGCCCCTTCCTATAGCCTTAGTCACTGCCTATTCACTGCTTCTAGCATTTCTAGCCATGCAGAGACGCAGCTACCTCGTCAATCGCACCATTAGTGAAGGGCTACGCTCACGGTGAGCTGGGTCCCACATTGTGAATTTGTACTTATGTTGATAAGCTAATGGTCATTGTGTTTTAGTAGTTATATTAAAGTGCAGACGAAGAATTGAATGCAGTCATTACAATTGCACAGTCTGTGTTCAAAGGGTACAAAGTGTACTTTTTAAACAGTTCTAAAGGTTTCATTCACATATAGAATTTCAAAATGTACTTTTGACAATTGGACAATTCCAAAGACACAGCAATGACAGGGGGCCAGCAGAGTACACTAAAATATCTAAAATAACATATCTATAAATAACTAAAAAAATTAAATTATATTTGCTCATAGGGCCCAAAATTTAAAGTGGCACCCCTGAATGTCTGTACTACTAACATCTTCTCTGTCTTCATTTGAAATAATCACATGGGGCCATACAGTAGGTGAATACAAAGGCAATGCATTTATACCCATAGTTGCCATTGTAATCATCTCTTTAATCACCATCTACAATCTGACAAATTTATTTTATTTTCCTTCTCCTCCTGCTAAATGCAGAGAGAATTGAGAAAATGTTCTTACACTGAGATAAAGAACATGGTTGTGAGACTCTTCAATATCACCCATTGCATCATGACTCAGATTGTGTTTAATATGGATATAGTTCTAGGAGACAACAATGTTTATATACAGAAAAATGACAAAAAACAATATAAAGTTTCTTAACAAAATATTAAGCCACCTCGAGCCAACAAAATAGCTTCAGTGCACTTCAGCATTGATTCCACAACACTCTGTAACCATTTTTGAACTATGAACAGTGTAACATGAACATGAGGTAAACTCTGCTACCAATCTGCTAAATCACCTTGTATAATCTTGTATAGGTTTATATATTTCTACTGGGTCAAAATTATTATTTAGTACTCTTTCCCTTTGTCAAGTTAATACCACATTTTTTTTCTGATAATGCTGATGGAGAAGGTACAAGAGGACACATATAAAGTATAATGGGATTTGACACTATTCCCCCCATTCAAAATCTCTTAAAATCCTTCAGAGTCTATTTTCCTTACTTCAACTCAGCCTGCAGGTTTTAATCAGGAAGCTGAGAAGCCTCTACCAAAGCTTGCTACTGTGGTCAGTGAACCATTTGCCTTGAATCATTGTTTTGTTGGAGGCAGGACCTTTCACAGACATTTTGGGGCATAGGTTCAAGATAAAAAGGAACCTTAATATTAAATTTAAATCAACCTTAATTTTACCTAGAGGGTAGTTAAAGTTTATTTTTATTACTGTTTTACACTGCTTTCTAGTAGATAAACCTCATCCTGTTTCTTTTACACTGGATATGGATATTATTTTGTTTGTAAGTTTTATAGCGTTTGTCTAATTTTTGAACAACTATTTCTCCAATTTCGTTTTCTTGACTGAAATACATATTTTGCTGATTTTTTTCTTTGCTTTTCTCCCCAATTAGGTTGTCTCCAATTTCATCCACTAGCTAGAACTCCCTCAGATTACACATACTACCACCAACACTGGGAAGGGTAAAGGCCAGCATGTATGTCCTCTGAGTTACATGAAGCCAGCCACTGGCAGAATTTTTTGCAACAATATTTAAGAACAATTGTATCTTACTGAAGTTAAAAATGTAAATACATAACAACCAATGTAGCAAACCATTTTTGCATTAAAAAATAAAACATTTAATGCAAATGTTAATCCAGTTACATGATCTTTGACTAACTTAAGGATAAAGTCTCAGAACTTAATTAAATCATTAAACCTTTACTGACTCATTTGAAATGGTTAAGCAGGTCAAAAATTTGCCATTAGGATTTTCCAACTGATGACAGTTCCAGACCATAAAAAATTCTTGAACTCTTCATATTCTGTGCTAACACTCAACAACTGTGGGCTCCTCTAAGCAGCAGTTTAAGAATCCGAAAATTAAGATACATTTCTAGAATGAATGAGAAATATATAAAAATATATCATAGTGCTTCCAACTTGTCATTAAGAAATTACTGAAGAACAGTCGAAGTAACTGCAAGATCTGGACAACCAAGAAACCTCTTAGATAGAACAGCTTGTATGTTGGCCGGAATGACAAATCAAAATCCCCATATGACTGCAGTGCTTGCACAAACATAATCTGCTTCTTCAAAAAAGTTAATTTATGAAGAATGCAAGACATCTAGATAGACCCAGAGGCATTGTGGAATCAAGGACCAATGAAGTAAAATTAGATTTTTTGGCCAATCACCAAAGGTATGGTTGGATAAAAAAGGAGCAGTGTTTGATGAAAGGAACACTTGTTAAAAATCGGGATGGATCTGTTATGCTTCATGGTTGTGTGGCAGCCAGTGACACAGGAAACATTGCATGTAAAATTGGTACATTTTAAAACCTTCTTTACTAAAGGAGGGAATAATAATAATTGCGCTGATTATATTTTTATTCACAGAGTTTGTTTCTTTTTTTAAATAATTTTTTTTCGCCGAATGTTTTCCTTACACAATAAAGTATAAAATAAAGTTTATAAACAACAAAGATGTTTTTATAGGTGGCAGTAACTGTGGCGGGCAATGGAGTGTGCAGTCTTTATCATACATACAGAAAAACAAACATGCACACAATCAAACAGATTTTCTTTTTGATGTTCTTTTGTAGAAAAGTTGACATTCTTGTCTTAAAAGTATCATTGAAAAGTTTCATTTTATTCAGTGTAATTACACTTAATTAACTATGATGAACAAATAAAAATGTGTTGCCAATCTTACAGACTAATTACAATAACATTTTTGATTTCACAGAGATTATATTTAATTATCACGCTCTTGTAAGGAATTTACATTACATTCACAAACCCCAGTTGCAGAAGATATTTTTTCATCAGTCACTCTTGTTCAATGCACCATTTTAAACAGGGTCTATCATACCTGTCCTTCAACATTTTTTTTCATTTCAATGAGGCAACTGTTGCAAAGTAGCTGTATGATATGTGACAAATAAAGATTATTTTACAGTCATTTAATAAACATTCCATAAAATTAGTGGGGTTTTTTCAACATATTATAACAAGCACACATTTCAGCCTTTTAATACAATGCCTACAAATATACTTGAACAAAACCTCAAGAAAAAGTAGCCTTTTAAATCATTTCTTCAAACAAAAATATCAACAGACTGAATGTTCTTCTGTGGTGAAAGTAACTGTATCCTTTGCCTCAGAAGCTAGAATTGCCCTCTTTAGCAAAAATAACTTGTAGGCATTTTGTATAATAGCCACCCCTCTCTGATATTGGCTGACTGAAATTTTGGACCAGTTTTCCATGCAGAATTCCCTCAGTTAAGGTCAAATTTGTCTGCTACTGTGCTTAGGAACATTATCCCATTGATAGACTCACCTCTGGTTCAACTTAAATATTTGGACAGATGGCCTCACATTATCTTCAAGTACCAGGATTCACAGATGAATCAACAACTGCAAGCTGTTCAGTCCCCACAAAGCAACTTTGAACCATAACATTTCCATCACCATGTTTTCAAGTTGAAATTGGGTTCTTCTCTAAAATTGTCTTTGGTCTATGCCACATGCGTACTGTTACTGTGGCCAAACAGCTCTATCTACATTATTCCTAAAGACCTGGTTTTTAACTATATGTCCTTTGGTGAACTGTAGTCTTGTTCTAATGTCCTTTTGGAAAACAAAGGTATTTCCTGACACATCTCCCATGCAGGTCAAATCTGTCCAGACTCTTTCTGATTATAGCTGTATGCATATTTACCTAAACCATTGCAAGAGTGGTATTTACTTGTTCAAGGTTTGCTTGTTCAAATATCTAAAAACATCACCAAGTTTCACAGGATGTGGTTCTTTTTTCAAATGACTGTATATTGTTTAACAATGATTTAAAACAAAACCTACTTTTTTGCAGAAGACTCCTTGTAAGTTCAATTATCTACTTATTTTTGCATTTAACTTACATTTAACTTACTTGCTCTTCCAACAATGAAATGCACATTAATGCAAAAGCTAACACTTTATATTTCATATGTATCCATGTGCGCAGCCCTGTAACACTAAAGAAGAAAACTGTAAATAGCTTACTGAGGTCATCCTCCCACACTGTTATGAACGTGCAGGATCTTCTTGTGACATGTCAATTTGTATCTTCTAATTTTAAAGCAGTATGTTCCACCAATACGAAGAACTATTTTAACATCAATTAGCTTCAGGTTTATTTTTCCTTTTCTGTTAATCTAGACTAATGCACTGTTTGGGAGGAATTTGTTTTCCAAAGGGTGTTGGGATAATGCAGTTTTACCACATGATCTCTGCAATGTTTATAATCAGTCTGCAGGGATACCAAATTGTATAAGGGAATAAATGACAAAGACTGGAGCTCAATTTACACCCTGTTCTTACTCTACATAAGAAAAGACCTTTCATTTGCTATAATTTTATTCACCCTTGTTATCTGCCTTGCTTTTTTACATGAATGAAGTGGGTTATTAGCATGGTCATTAGTTTGGCATTTATAGTCAACAGTCAAGATCACCTTATAATTTAGGATTTCTGTCATTTTGCATGTCTTAATGTTTAGAACACACCTGAGGCAGGACAATACAAGTAAAAACCTCTCCATATCTCCATACTCAGGAAAACAGAATAGGGTTCTTACATAGAAGCCAATATAAACAGGATATGAACTGATGTTATTTATTCAGCTCATTCTATTCAAAGTAAGGGACACCCACAATGACACACTGTCTGTAAAAATTGATTGACATGACAGATTCAGATATAGCTAAAATCAATGAGAAACACCACAAGAAAAATTTATTCCATCAAAATAGTGCTTTACTAGCTACAAAGAAATCTGACCATACTGTGGTTTGTGGTGTACTATGTTCTCTGAAATGTTTTTGTGCATGCTGTGCACAGACATTACAGAACAGATATAACCTCACATGAAAAACAAACCAAGGCATCAAAGCACCAACTCATCACATATCAATAACAATAAAAAGTGTTATAAAGTAACAGATTGTTTAGTTTCTGTGTCCCTTGTATACATGGATACATGTGTGTACATGAAGCAGCGATAGAAAACATACATTTGCTACTTATTTGCTACACTCTATCAGTAAATGCTGTGAAGGATGACTGTGGTTGATTCTTTTGATAGTATGATTAGACTGAGAGAGATACCTCAACTGGCCTTGTCTGAATGTTGCCAGAATGTTAGCATGTCTGTATTCTATAAAGAAGATTTGGACACTCTTTAATGTTTATTTCACACACACACACACACACACACACACACACACACACACACACACACACACACACACACACACACACACACACACGTAAAGGTTCTGTTTTCTCAAAGGTTGATTTTGGACTCTGGTGAAGGCCACCTCTTTTCATGTTTTTAAAGTCAGGGTTGCAAAAGCTACTCTTTGTTTTGATGTTGCTCGTGTTGAGCTGCAGAATGACATTTATAAAAAAAAAAAAACTACAGCTACTGGCTAGCAGCATCTGATGCAGCTAGATAAGCCCCTTCAGTACTTTTTAAATTGTGTTTAAAAATGGTCAGTGAGCCATTTAAGACAGCATGATAGAAGATATTGTTTTCTTTCTGAATCTGTTAAAATAAAACTGATGAGTTAAATTTAAAGCAAATTGATTTTTTTCAATTGGAATCCATTTGAACCAAGTCAATGAACCATTAATAATTGTTTGGCTCCTTTTCTCAGTTGCACAGGTTAGATTTGGGGTAGCAAGTAAGCAGTTAGTTCTTGAAGTTGATGTTCAGGAAGCACGGAGAGTGAAGGCTAGCTTGTCTGGTCCAATCCCAAAGAGGAGCTTCTGTTCTTCAGAATGTTAATCCTGGCTGTGCTAGAAAGGTGTACACATAGTAAAGCACAGTGCGGGGTCGTTTTGGCTGCATTAGGGGGATACACAAGTGCATACACAATTTTAGTGTGTGTGTGTGTGTGTGTGTGTCTGTATTTATACATATATATTAATGTTGATCGTTATTTAACTGTGATGCAGATTATGTGAAACTAGTTGCTAGGTTAGTTGTATTGCTGTTAAGAGAGAGTACAAAAGAGCACCCTTTGATGAATTGTTCTATTTCAATTCCACTGTGAACTCTTTCTTATATTCTGTTTGTTTGTTTCACTGCTTTCAAAGATCAGAGATTCAAGCCTGACAAATCTACCACTGTTGACAGACCAAAAGCAGTTACTGTTCAGCACAACTTGCCCAACAGAGGACAATCTGTTTATCCCAACTAAATGTCATTGTAAAGGATAGTTCTGCAATTAATTTCTTTTTTACATCAGAATTACAGTTGTAACAGTTGTATAGTTGTTTTAGCTGTGGAAATCTTTGACATTTTCTCACTCCCACAACATTAAGAAAACTAGAAATAATGCATCATTTTGGCTGAATATGGGTGTGTGCTTGTGTTTCTGAGGTTGAAAGTTTAAGTGAATATTTTGCTGTTGTCGTATTTCTTTATTTAATGCAAGTTTTCATTTGTTACAAGGTTTTTCCATCTCTTTTAAATTGAAATGGCTTAATTGTTAAGACTTGAAGTGATCTAAAAATTGGAATTTTGTTATAGGACGGAATTACTGACATAAGGTTAAAAGAGCACTTATTACCTTTAATCTAGCAATACTAATACCACAATAGCAAGAACCCCTTGGATGTGTAGATCGAAATAAATGCATTCTGCAGTTCCTCCTATTTCAGACATCAAGAAATTCAGCAAAGCTACTTAAATACATTAATCCATCCCTATTGTCCTAAACAATGTTATTTTCATTTGGCAAACTAACATTATGTGTTACATTTACATAAAATTAATGTTTAGATGGTGTAATGTTTTTTTCTATTCTGTTTATAATCGAAAATGTCAGTTCTCCTGTTGTTAAATGGTTAATTTAGTTGCTTTCTCCCACTTGCATTAAATTCCTAGATAACATGAACTTAGCTTTAGTCTTAGTCTTAGCTTTATTGTTCCTTGCCCATTGCAATGTTTGATCCCCCTGATGTGCAATTAACATCAGAGCAGATGTTGGCTTCTTTAATACATGGCTTTAACGTACTTAAGGCGGATTTGCTAAATTAGGGTTGTCAGTGAGATGCTTATAGAGGCATCGGCTAATTCCTCTGCATGGAGTGATGAAGCTAAAAATGTCTCCATCTGTGTTTCTGTATTGGGAGGTCATCGCCTAGCCTGGACTACTGCTGCTAATGCTCTTAATTTCTGCCCAAACACATCTCTCAATGCCATTCTCAGACAGTGTGCAAGGCCAAAGGTCCCATAGGTCCCAGCAAGGGGACGTAGCTCTGAAACCTCAGCAATTAGCAGTGTGTCCAAATGAAAGCTCAGACATGAGTCCTACAGAGAGAGGCCAAGCAGAAGAGCTATAAGTGTTCCACATGCTGTGCCTGCCAGTTATGTATGATTCATGGATGTCTTCAGCTTGATAATTGACCCTTGGTCATGCTAGTCTACACCCTTGGACAAGCGTATTTAGAACCACTTCTAGGCCAGTCTTTTTTTTATTACCTTAAAAGGCTCATTTTGTCCAAAACCAATTTTCCTACCTTTTCTTAAAATTAAAAAAATAGTAAGATCCATTTATGTACAAGTTATATTAATTATCCTTTTTGAATTTGTTGCTTTTGTATTTTCATCTAAATCTACATATTTGCAGACCTATGCAGCAGTTTAGCTGCGCTCATTCATGCTGATGTTGGGTAGTATTACAGCCTGGATTGCTTTTTGAATTAGGTCAGCCAATCAGAAAAGAAAACATGAACATATATTAATCATAAAGGCATGGTTTAATTTATAATAACAATAATATAATGTGAAATGTGAAAATGAATTATAGTTTGGCTATGTAAAGACAAATTATATAATGGCACCTTAAGGAAGAATAAATATGAGTTTTGTATGGTAGATTTCTGGAAAAAAGCAGGTATTTTTGGCTGCTTTGTTTCAAGCTGGAGTCCAAGCAAAGGAGTGCAGCTCTTCATCATGTACTGCAGCAGCAGCACCCTGCCCATCAGACACTTATAAAGAAAAAATGTAAAGAAAAAAATAGCAAGAAGAAACATTAAACCTTTGCATACTGTAAGGCCGTCCCACGTCGTGATCTGACCTGACAGCTGGGAGTGATCAACGTGGCTTTAAGAGCCTTCCCTGGGCGTGTGGACAGCGTGGTTCAACTGTGTTTCAATGTTTGGTTACCACCGTGTCTGGTTGTCTTTCATGTGTCTCTAACTGTACCCATAGTCTTAGCCATTAGTGTTTCATAGTCCCATAGTGTCCCATGTCTCGTGCATGGTGTATGTTGTGAGTGTCTGTCGTTATTAAACATCTTGTGTTTTCACAACCCAGGTGTCCATCCACGTTTGCTGCCTGTACAAAAGCATTACAGATTGAACCACCACCCAGGGCGGCAGCGATAGATATCCTGGAGCACGCGTATGGTATGGTGAATGGCTGGCAGTACCGTGGGGGCGAGTTGAAGGAAGGGGAGAAAATCCTGGGCATGCTGAGGCAAGCCCAGGTGGCATACACCAACGAGAGGCTGGATCAGCTAGTCTCGTTGGTGCAGAGCCTGGTGAAGGTTGCGGAGAAAGCCCTCAGAGAGAGGGAAATTTCTTGGGGTGGAGTTCAAAGCAACGGACAAGGACCCCGGTCGGCTCAGGGTAGCAACCGAGGGTGGGCGGCTTCCCCCAAGGAACCATGGGCTCCGACCGACACCGGCTCATCGGCGGCATGGGTAGTCCTCCATGGAGCGAACCCGCCCCTTCAGTCACGCTCCCCGGCAAGCCTGAAGCCATACCTCTTAGCGTGCAGGTGGTTCCTGCTGCTGCGCCGCTGCGTCTGCGAGGATTCTGATGGCTACCCGCAACGCCGGCATCCAGATGGCGTCGAGGCGGAAGCAGGTGGATCGCGGCTGCGGTCCTGAGCCTCTGCCATTGAAGAAGGGCAGCCAAGAGATCCTCGCCGCCAAGTCAGGCCTCTCCAAAGTGTCCACGACTCTGCAAGAAGTGGCCACAATGTCGAGCGAGGAACCACCAGCAGCGCCAAGGGTCGGGACCACGGACTCGACAGCGGTGAATGAGTCTGCCACTTCCAGGTCGCTGCAGCCGACGCCGGAAGCTCCCGCCCCCTCCGGGCCCGCGGATTCGAGGGCAGTGGGCGAGGTCGCCAATCCCAGGATGCGGAAGTCGACGCTGGGAGCACCCGCCCTCCGAGGGCCAACAAATTCGCCTGTGGCTGAGAAGACCGTCACTTCTGGGTCGCAGAGGCGACGCCGGAAGCCTCCACCCTCTCCAGAACCACGGGGGCATTGTCAGGAAGAGGCAGATCTTCGAAGGGAAGCCCCATGGAAGAGAGGGTGATGGTAGAGAGCCCCGCAACTCTGGGTCGTCAGAGTCAACACCGGAGGCTCCCACTTCCGGCGGGAGAACAGCAGCCAGGGGACAAAGGCGCTGCTCAAGGGACTGTTCACGGTGTGTTGTGAAAGCAACCATGCTTCCATGGAACGTTTCCCCAGCCCGGGCTACAGGCTACACAGCCCGGGTCCCCGTGGCAGTCCCCATGGATTTTGCACCCCCGTTTGTTTTGGATGTTGTTTTTGCCCCCCGAGGTGTTCCCCATAGTATATGTAATGTTTCACAACACTATGTTTTCTTAGTTTCCCCTCCTCAGTTGTTCCCTCGGGTCCTTAGTTTTCCCCCTGCCTCCTCTGGGGATGCCCCCGGCTATGTGAGTGTCACACCGGGAGCTGTGCCCTAGGGGAGGAGTGATGTAAGGCCGTCCCACGTCGGAGCCCCGCCTCCCAGCTGGTCGTGATCTGACCTGACAGCTGGGAGTGATCAACTTGGCTTTAAGAGCCTTCCCTGGGCATGTGGACGGCGTGGTTCAACTGTGTTTCAATGTTTGGTTACCACCGTGTCTGGTTGTCTTTCATGTGTCTCTAACATAGTCTTAGCCCTTAGTGTTCCATAGTCCCATAGTGTCCCGTGTCTCGTGCATGGTGTATGATGTGAGTGTCTGTCTTTATTAAACGTCTTGTGTTTTCACAACCCAGGTGTCCATCCGCGTTTGCTGCCTGTACAAAAGCATTACACATACTGTTAGACTTTGTTTAAATGTGTGTCTACAAACCCCATTTCCAGAGAATTTAGATGTTTTGTATAATATAATGAAAACAAACAAAAATATAAGTTTGTTAATTGAAATAAGCATAATTATATGCCTGAAGTAGTTTCACTTGATAAAAACACATGACATTAAACAAGTACAATTGTCTAGTGAGATGATCTATAAGTTAACATCTGTAAGTTTGATAATTTATATGAATATTTTTTTAATAATATGAACAATGTTCTCACAACAAGCTCAAAAAGAGAAATATTAGATATTTAGTTTTTTTAGACATAAAGGGCCTGCTCTTGGGTGGGGCTGTCACTCAGTTACCTAACCTATCTGTTGAAGGCTGGCAGGGAGACCTTTTCTTTGTGGTCTGGCTTGGTCTTTGTTCTAGGTTCAGAGGCCTAGTTTTGGTTTGCTTGAATTCATTTGGTAATTATTTAATTATAATAAATGTTTGCTATTGGGTTGTTCCTGGCCCCCTTATTCATCGTTTTCCATTTGAATTTTGTTAAATGAATAATTTCCCTTAAGATTCCGCCGTTTCCTTCTCTTATTTTGTCACTACCAGGAGCCAAGTATGACAAAAATAGGGGCCTCATCCAATTTGTTCTTTGCCTTTGTCATTTTTAATTTGTGGCATGTCATGTGATTCCAACACTTTCGTTCCATTGCTCCATAGACCCACACCCCCACCCGCCTAAGAAGTAATTAAATACATTTTAAAAAGCTGATCTACCACATAATTTTTTTTAGTGATTATAGAAAAAATAAATGCAGTAACAAAGCTGGATTCCTATCCTTTGCACTTTGTAGATGATTGTGTTGATCAAGTTGGCACTGCACCATTGGTAAGTAATTATAATTTATTAAAGATTATAAAAGAGTGGAAGCCCCTGAAATCTTCAAATTTAATCCAAGTGTGCTCCAGAGGATAGAGACTCAAGCAAGACTGCAGTTTTTGAGTTTATCCAGTAGATTGATTATGGATTGCATTGTTTATAATGCTATTATTTTTCTGGACACAAGTGTCTAAACCACTAGGGGGCACTGTTAATTTTAAGCAAGCTATTTTTGCCACCAGTGTTAGGTACCTAAAAGTCTGGATGAATAAAGGAGTTTTAGTGTGCACATCAGTAACAGCCTTGTAAGGAGACATCAGTGGTGTTTTTTTTCCAAAATGGATTAAGCCTGATTGCCTGAGGAATGACGCTGACAGCTGCATCTGCTGAGAAGTTTTAGAAAAAGAAATTAGTGGCCTACTGTGGGCCATATATGTATATTATATGGAATATAAAGTTAAATGTGATAATGTGGTCCCTGAATTAATCATACTTTTATCAATTAAATAAAGGTTCACATAAACTAACATGTAATAGATTTTTATTTTTATTGTGTTTTGGAATATATCACTACTTTTCTGAAAATGGGATTTGTGCATGCGTTTTCAAGTGTGGAATGCACACGCTACTTTGATAAATAGGGGGATGTCAGAGCACATTGTGTTGAATACAAGAATGCCCAGTACCATTGGCCATGAAAAAATTATGTTGTTTATGGGTGTGGTAGGAGTTTACAAAAGGTTTTGTAGAAATGTCTCCATTATTACTAAACATTTTATGTTACGCTAGAGAGCACAAAAGTCAATAACCAATATTTGCCATGTAAAAAACCTGTACCCCCTCAAATTCAGTTTACAATACAAACACAAACTCATTGTTAAGATTGAGGACAAGACTGGCTAGGTTATGGCCAGCCTGCAGCACTGGAGAAAAGGGCAAGTGGTCCACTATAGTAATGAGAGAATGCAGGCAGTTCCTCAGCTCCAGTGCCTCTGCTGTGCCCCTGGAGCCTCACATCTTCACTGCTCATAATTAATTGTTTATTACCCTTGATGCTCAGAAATGATGAGGCCTGCTCAACCCTGATTGATGGCTGCCTCTTCTACAGGCTTATGAGTTAAAGAGTGAAAGAGACAGATGGCTCAAGGGGGAGAGGACAGAGGAACAATGGAAAGAAGGAGGAAAGTGCAGGAGATGAGGAAAAGGGGAAGAGGGGAGCAATGCAGTCAGAAGGATGGAGAAAAGCATGGTGATGAAAGAGATGACACTGGTGAATGGGAAGGCATAAGACCACTGTGAATGGGTAAACTGAAAAGAACAAAGTAAGCATGGTGGGTTGACTGTGAAAATGTGATATAACAGTCAAGGCCATGGCTAATGTCCACTGGGCATGCAGAAAAACCATAAATATTTAAAATCCTGCATATATACTGCAATTTTATTGACTCTTATATAGAAACCCTTATGCATCAAGCACCTTTGTGAATCACCTTTATTTTAGTTCTTTTTAAATTTGTCTCCAAAGAGATGCGCTACACTGATAAAAGGACATGGGCAGAAAGAATCCAGTGAATTAACGACAGTTCAGATATCATCATGTGAAAAGAATCAGACCTTCAATTTGCCTGACCTTCATCTCTATGGATTCAGCACCGAAGCTCTAGTAACAATGACCTTTCGTCTGCTCAGCTGTATTCACGCACAGTGCTTATCTTATTCCCTGCATACAGGATGATAGCTTTTGTTTCTTCTACATCTGGAAGTTCAGAGCAGTCCTTCATATCACAAATGAAAAGGCATTTAGAGATATTGTGTGTGTGTTTGGGGGAATAGGGGGATAGTTGGTAGATTAATAGGTAATTTAAACACATGAAGAACTTTCTACCATCCTTCTGATATAAATTCTTATTTTGTGACAGCCACTTAGACTTAACACACATAGACATTCATTGTGCTAGTCATGAAAGAAGAACAAAGATAGATGTGAAAGCCAACACTTAGCATTCTTTCAATGTTCCTGAAAGAATAGCTGGATGGGGCTGCCAAGAAAAGTAGAATTCAATTAATGCAATCTCCAACAAAAGCCCTCTGTCTAAGAACTGACGCTAAGAAATGGAAGTATCATTCCATCCGACAATCCAATACAGTGTACTTGTGCCAGCCTGCATGCATGTGGGCAAGGGAAGTGTTGATGTGTGCTTAAGCGTAGGTTATTCCCTACAGAATTGAGTGTGTGCACTTCCAGACATTGATTTATGACAGTCATCAATCACTTTGTGACATGCTCTCGTGTTTTGACATACCGGAAATAAGGTATTATTATTTATGCCACACATTGGTCACAGAGGGCAAAAAGGAGTGTTACTAAAGAATTATTGTTTTCTCAATCTTTCTCACAGTCTTACTGTCTCAGCATGAGACACAGCTACCCCAGGATGAGGGTCTGAGACCTATTCGCATTCCATTATACCTCCACACAGACAGATAGAATATGGCTTCTGAGGAGGATAATACATTTGCCCCATGATTACAACATAATTAATGTTTCCAAATTTATCATAAACACTTACATTAAATGTGGCAAAAAGGGTTTTTTGAGGTGATACTATAAAAAACCCCACCTTTGATTACTTTACAACCTTAATTACATCTTTAATTGCAAGTTATTTTAAGAACATTTCATTAAATCGTTCTTTGAGAACCCAAAGAGGATCCTCTTGTCACGAGCAAAGTTGGCGACGTCCGGGGGGAATGAGCCGGAGATAGTGGCGTGCACACGACACATGGCGTAGGTGGTGATGTCAGGGCGGAGCTGGGTGTAGACGGTGATGTCAGGGTGGAGCTAAGTGGTGACGGCAAAGTCAGGGCGGAGCTGAGCGGTGAAGGTGAAGCTGTTCTCTTGGGGTTCAGGGTCTCTAGGGCAGGACACGGCGACTTAAACGCCGTGAGGGTGGGACCAGGCTGTCCTCTTGCTCCCGGAACAGATCCTTGACTCGTTGACTCTGGGACGCTGTATGTGGATTCCGGCGCTCGATTCGTCAACTCCGGCGATCGGTTCATCGACTGCGGCGCGAGGGAGACGCAGGAAGTGAAGGAAGAAGAACACTGAGCCAAGCTCAGCCGAGCAAGAAGAAGAGCAGCGGAGGGAGGGGCCTCAGATGGTCACAGACACCTGAGCTCCAGGACCAAGAGCAACATCTGAAACTTTCCAAGGTCTTTCTCTCCAACTTGCTCACTGCTTGACTTCAAGAAGCTCCAACTTCCACACCGCTCCACTTCAAGAACTCCGAACACATCCTGAAACTTCAAGAAGCTCCAATCTTCATCCCATCCTGCTAAAATCCGAACAGGCTCTGAAACTCCAAGGCCAAACTTTACGCCAACTCAAATGAATGAGTATATGGTTAAATTGATAAATACAGTTCTTCCAATTTGATAATTTTGGTGCAAAGGTTGACTACATACAAGCTAACCTGTATTAATTACTGAAGTTGTGTTGTTTCATGAGGCTTGGTGTTCAGGAATTTTCAGTAACTTTTAGCAAGCTTATCAATACCATTACCTCATAATCTTTCACATTTATTTTAGTTTATGTTTATGTTTTTTATGTTTGTCTCGTCTAGCTAATAAATGTTGTCTTATCGTGACCAGTGTTTCAGTTTTTTGCTCAGAAAGGTGAAGTAACTTCTCCGCTGCGATAATGTTACCATGCTCAATTAGATAATTATAATTACCTAATTCCCCTATTTCAAGTGAAACTCTTTTTAACAGCGCAATTAAGAAGAGCTTTACAGGGTTAATTGCTGCATCCCGCTTGAACTAGTTTGCTGGACGAACAGTTCATGCTGATACTTAATAAACCCTGCTTGATATGAAACCCCTAAGTAATACACAATTAATCTATTAATAATTGATTCTTAATTAATTAATTAATTAATTAATTAATTAATATAGTGCTGAATCAGTATAAACAGACTCCCATTTATATTCTGGTGGAGGATAAATCAACTAAGCCAAAGTTTCTTACATATTTGGTTGAATACAATATTGAATCAGCCCTCAGCTGACTCCTATATATATTCTGGTGGAGAATCAATAATTTGAGCTAATAATAAATTTCCTACACACGGAAGCTGGAACTAGCGAGGTGGAGGCGGGGCTTGGTGACTGCTTCAATGGATTCCAAGGAAAGCTCTCAGGCAAAGTTTGGGTTGAGCTTTCCCTTGCTTCCCGCAAGCACTTCGTCGGCGTCTGCGTAAACCCAGTTTTGGTGGTTTGTGTCTGCCTCACCAAAGTTTACGTCGCCTTTTCCTTCGACTTTCCTGAGCGAGGAGTCAATGACACAGCTCCTTCTCTTCCGCTACTTTAAGATATTCGATGATCCTCTCCCCCTCTTTCCTCTCACCTTCTCGTTGGAGCCATTCCGCGACCCATCCCGCTCCTAAATCGTCCATGCTCGCTACTTCCCTCTCTGTGGTGGGTCAATCTGTCACGATCGTCAGTGATTTAGGAAGTGAGCGCGAGCTGAATGGTTAAATACCGATTTATTTTAAAGTAAACAAACAAACACGAAAACAGGAAAAATAAACAGGACATGAACACTAAACACAACTGGGTGCGACACGGCAGGAACACATGAGAAACAACAGTTGACCCACACAGACAGCACCAAACAAGGGGTTTAAATAATTAACATAAATTACCACCACCTGGGACTACGAACGGAGACAGCTGACAGGGGCATGGCTAGATGAAAATGAGGGCAACCAAAACACAATCACTTGGACAACACGGGGGGCGTGTACATTACACCTCTGGTGTACCATTACAAAGAAACCTTTTTGTTGAATATAATGTCATGCTTTTGTCAAACTCTTTATTAGCAATGATTATCTTTACAATACAGATATTATTTTTATTAGTCCCTCTTATTCTACATAACGTAACTACCTCTGTTGTATACTTAGAAAACATGCCTCTGTTTTTGCTATTGGAATGAATGATTAATTGACAATGCTGATATGCTCATAAAACCCCTTTTTTGTATGTAGAAACATGAGGCTAAGTAACAATGTCCTTTATGATCTATGTCCAGACAGAAGGTACCTTTTTTAAGCAAAGTGGATATTGAAGAAGTGAAGCGGAGATCAATAATACATTCTTCACGGTCACAGCTTAACAAACTGCACTTGGTGAACATCCCTTTCTGGAACATGAATGATTTACTGTGGTCGAGGGGTCAAAATTCATTTACTTATGTGAAAGGAAAAATGTAAGAACAATAAAATGGTTGGCTACGAGTTACCATCCAACATCCCTGATTATTCCAAGAGCACACATACCTCTACACGTACAGAAGAGCTATGACTTTAAGTAATAAAGACATTTGCTACCCTAGGAAGGAAGATGAAGAAGAAGAAAATTATGATGATGAAGATAATGATATTCATGCATGGATTATGAAGAAAAAGATGAAGAAGAGCATGATGGTGATTATGGTCATGTTGCTTGTGATAACTGAAAAAGATGATGTGATTATTGTGATAATGGCAGTGATAAAGAACATGATGATGATGATGATGATGATGATGATGATGACGATGAGAAAGAAGATGATTATAAAGAAGATAATGATGATGACTGTTATGGTGAAGAAAAGTATGATGGTCATAAGGAGAAATATGATTATTGTGATTATGGAATAATAACAATAACAATAACAATAATAATTAACATGATGACAGTGATTATAAAAAAATAATAATGATAATGATAATGATAACTGACCTTGAAAATTATTAGGGTGATGAAGATGACATGAGTTATGAAGAAGAAGAATATGATTGTTGCTGTTTATGATGATAAGGGTGATTATTGTGATATAGATTATGATGGCAGTGATTATAAAGAAGACGAAGCAGACAAATATAAATGGGGAGAAAGAGGAGAAGCGAGTTGCAAAGGAGACAAAAAATGATGCAAGAGTACAAAATTAAAAAGGCTTGGTGTAGTCAATAAAAAACCCCATTGTATTAAGGTCCTTTTAAGGAGTATTAAGTAGGAGTTAAATATACTGAGACGCTATCACAGACTAGACAACTGTTTCTCATAGCCACACTAGAGAAAGAAATAGAAGAACTCCTTTCAATTTTTCTCAACATTTTGTAATTAACTCTATTATCAGTGAGAACCCTGATAAAATTCCTTCAATTATGCTCTCGTTTTAGAATCAAATATCATGATAATAGTACTTCTCAGTATCTTACCTCTTTTCTAATAACATTTCAGCTCAAGCATACTTATCAGTGAGGAGTGTTCCAGCTGATTGAAAAGAAAAGCAAATCATTTCTAGCATAGCTGTGCTCAAAGTGGCTCAGAAATTGGAAAGTGTGTGACTTTTGAGCACACTCACACAGGGACAACGAATTAATATGGAGTGGCATATTAAGTCCGGACGGCTCATATTTGAATCCATTTTTGGAAGCGGGGTTGGGGGAGGAGAAGGTGGGCCGGCTGGGTGGAGGCGAATGCTGTGTTATGCACACTAACGAAAATGTCTCAGTAGATGTGATAATTGGATCCATTATGATCTCCAATTTCACCAAGTGGTTATAGATTTTTAATGGAGGCAGCTGTAGGTGGCTGTGTATGTGTGTGTGTGTGTGTGTGTGTGTGTGTGTGTGTGTGTGTGTGTGTGTGTGTGTGTGTGTGTGTGT
>JBBPDA010000003.1:5515762-5532401 GCA_037974385.1 Arnoldichthys spilopterus
AAAATAACAAAATAAATATAAATATAAATAATAGTTCTTAGTATAAATGGGCAGCAGTTCCTTTTGTAGAGGAGCCACCACTGTGGTCTGTGTTTTTCTTATGGTGGAGTCATGAACATTAACATTAGTCAATGTGAGAGAGGTCAATAGTTGCTTAGAAGTAATTGTGTGTTTCTTTGTGACACACTTTTTCTGACTGTCCGTTCACATTCTTTTGCCACACAAAGATGCATAATTTTGGATAATTTCCTTAATACTTTGTCTTCAATATTTTTCCCCTAAAATACAGAAATCCAGGATACTGTGCAGCATGTTCTTTTTTTTGTCAGGACATCACTACATACTTCTTACAATACAGTAATTCTTCAGTAACCACCAACCAAGGCCACTTCATGTACACTTAAATTTGCATTATTTGTCATTTTCATGCCATTGCGAAACACTTATTCCCATTTTATGTAGGAATAAATAGTTTTAGCTTTTTATTACACAATCTGAAAACACACACTTTATGTTCACACACATTATGTGAACCTTTCATGATGAATAAACAAGTAGAAATGATCCAAACTAAAATAAAATGTTATCTGATAAATTAAGTTTAAGAATATTTGGCTTCCTTTGGTGATATGACGTTTTGTTGTAACAGAAAGGATCAAGCACTCCTAAGGTCTTTTTGTTATTGTAGGGGGCCAGGTTCCCTAACCCTAACCCTAACCCTAACCCTAGACATTTTGACCACACAGGCACTACGAATGAGGGACACTTTACAGCTTCATGTTTCACTTTCTCTGTACTGAGGGAGGAAGGGCTGCTTTGAGTTTTGAGGGTCCAAAGCTGGACACGGCTGAAAGAAAAGCCTTTCCATTTTTAAATTGTAACAAAGTGGATTTTAATGGGGAGCATATGCCTGCGTGCTGCTGCATTATGGCGGGGTGAGGGAGAGGACAGACCGGATGTTTGTGCCCCTTGCTGACATGTTGTACCGCTGTTTCATGTCCAGAGCCACTGGTCCTGTCAGGCCAACATTGTCATGCACTGCTAAAGCTCTCAGTAAGATGACAGCTTAATCATATCTAACACATAGGCAGAGGACACGGGGTCAGCCTCTCCGAGGTCTCAGTACAAAGTATGCAGAGAAGGTCTGTCTGGAGGATTAATAATTTCTACAGTGCACTTGAGGATTGAGGTGCAACATGACTCATGTAAGAGTATCAAGAAATTTTATATTTTCAAAAAATAGACTTCTCAGAACTTTTGCCCTTCACTTTAAAGGACACATGGCTTTCAGATTTTTAGATAGTATTATAATAGTTTTAAAAAATGTTTTGACTTATGAAAGTGGTTTAACAAAATAGTCTTAGTTTTTAAATTAGCTGTGACGAAAGGAGTTGATGAACTGCCATTTTCAGAAGAGTATTCAAAAGCCTTTCACAATCAAAGTGAACTTTTATGTAAAGTGCTGTGTTTGTTCTTGGTTTATCTCTTGGCTGGTAAGCAAAGTACTTACTACCACTAACTGAACTTATCTTATTTTTAATTACTAATATAGTCAAATACTCAATACTCAGTATTTCAGTCTATGATAGTAGGATAAATTGACCTAATTTAACAACCTCTCTTAACAAACAAAAAGTCTTCTAAAAACACAGTTTCACTGTTTTCATACAAATTCTGACATTCTGCAGTGTTTTCTTATTGTCATGCTTGGAAGAAGTTGGGACCCAAATGCGCACTCAACAACACTTTTATTTTCCATCTTCAACATTGAAACGCAGGTAAGTCACTCGGCTAAGGCTAACTAAGGCTAAGGCTAAGAATGCTAAGGCTGAGGAATACTATGGAACTATGAAACTAGGAAAGGCTAAGGAAACCGTCTAAGCACCGTGTGATACGACGAAAAGGCAGTGTGCTTCGCGCCCACCTAGTGTGGGTGCGAGCTTAAGTAATCCCTTTGATTACATGTTTAATAAATGGTCTTTGCTGCCAGGTGGCAGCGCCTCCCCCTCTGCTCCAGTCCTTACAGCACCCCCCATTTAAGGAACGTCTCCTGGCGTTCCTCAAAAGTCCAGCCTCTTCCTGGAGCCTGGGACTCGCGTAGGCAGAGCTAGGTGATGTCCGGGGGGAGCCAGGAAGCACCAGTGACGTCCAGGTGGAGCCAGGAAGCGCCGGTGACGTCCAGGTGGAGCCAGGAGGCATCTGTGATGTCTGGGGGGAGCAAGAAAGCTCCTGCAACGCTTGGGGGGAGCGAGGATGTGCCGGCGACATCAGGGGGGAGCAAGACGAAGCTACTGACACCTTGGTGTAGGTTGGTGCAGTAGGCGACGTCCTCCTGGAGTCAGGTGGTGACGGCCACGTCAAGGCGGAGCCAGACAGAGGCTGCAGCGCTGAAGCAACCCCCTTGGGCTCCAGGAGCGTGGGGGTGGGGCACGGCAACTCCGCCGCCGTGGGGGTGGGACCCAGCGGCCCAAGCGCTGGGATTGTGTGGCTTTGCTGCTTGGGGGTCTCGCTGCCAAAGTTCTCCGGCACCACCCTCGGCAACCTGCAGAGGAGGGGGTCCTCCGGCATCGTCCTCGGCGACCCGGGAACTGGACCCTGCAGCTCTTGCCCCGTGCTGGCTGTGCACGGTGGCTCCCCCAGTGGGTTGTAGGAGGGCTCCGCGTGGACGGCCGCCGCCCGCGGCAGCTCGATGACGCCCATGGTGGTCATGGCAGTCCGTGACTGCAGCCCCTTTCCCACGCCGGCAGCTGCCTCCCTTTGGTCGCGCGGTGGCTGCGTGTGGGCATGCCCAGAATCCCGGCCTCGCTAGCCGTCGCACAGCCTGGGTGAGCTCTTCCAGGCTGGTACGGCAGTGTTGCAGCGCCTCTTGGCGCTCCTCAATCCTCTTGCCCTGGTTCACCACCGCGCTGGCAAGCTCAGCCACGCTGGTGGTGGAAGGATCGAGGTGAGCGGCTGGATCCCGAAGGGTGAAGCATTCTGTCATGCTCGAAAGAAGTTGGGACCCAAATGCACGCTCAACAACACTTTTATTTTCCATCTTCAACATTGAAACGCAGGTAAGTCACTCGGCTAAGGCTAACTAAGGCTAAGGCTAAGAATGCTAAGGCTGAGAAATACTATGGAACTATGAAACTAGAAAAGGCTAAGGAAACCGTCTAAGCACCGTGTGATACGACGAAAAGGCAGTATGCTGGGCGCGAGCTTAAGTAATCCCTTTGATTACATGTTTAATAAATGCCACCTGGTCTTTGCTGGGCATGGGGGCTGCTTCCGGTTTAGTGGTTCCCAGCCACCAGGTGGCAGCGCCTCCCCCTCTGCTCCAGTCCTTACACTTATTTGGTTATTATTACATATTATAGGTCTTGTTCTTAGGTTCAGAATGTACACGCACATTTCTGAGTGCTGACATGTTTGTGCAAAATAACTGGCAATGAGTCTGACATAGACATTGTTAACGTCTTGCTCAAGAACAAATTGGGGAAAAAACTCATCTTGGTAAATGGGGCACAATGTTCATCATGCCCCTTCATTTGGATGTAGTAAAATGAAAAAAGACTGTTAAACACTTACAGTGCAAAATACAAACTCTTAGTAAGTGGTACCTGGTTTTAGGCTAATGAATCATATTTTGGCTTCTTTGTCGCACTCACTAATATGTCGCACAGATTAGTCTTTCCTAAAGATACTATGATTACTGTGTCAGAGTTTTTGATATTTCAAGGGTCTTTTTCACTTGTTTTAAGAAATAACCTCTTATTACACTGTTTTACTTCAAAGATTGTTAGATGGTATTTGATGTTAACTGAAAGCCTTTGTAGTATCACTTTTAGGGATTTAATTTGTGTACAACTCTTTTGCCTGTTTTGACAGAATTCTCAGAAGTTGCCTTGTTAACACCCTGGTGTATTCAGATGTTAACTGCAGTAAATTAAAAAGCTCCTCATTTGGTAGGCAAATTTAATATGAAGAATGTAACGTAATTTGCAGTGTAACATGTTGAGTCTTAGATAACAGCAATATAAACTTATCAAGAGACTTGGGTGAGGAAAACAGATATATACTGAGTCCCAGTATTCAATTAGTGTGCATGGAAATAGAATATCATATGTAAAATGTTATATTCACATTATCTTACTAATTTTAAGACTGTCAATGTGATGATCTACAATTGCTGATTTTAAGACCAGGTAAATATTTTATTGCATTAATATTATTAATTTATTTATTATGCATATTTTTTCTAGTTTTTTTTAGTTTTTTTTCTTTTTTTCTATTTTTAATAAATACAAAATTAAAGACCAATGAAAGTTTAGCTTCAGGAGAAACGTCTTGCTCTCCTGTTCCTATCTTTGGCACACTGTAACATGATTAGCTATAGAATAAATCACACAAGAAACATAATCCCTAAATAAACTATCTGTACTAGTATCTGTCTCCTGATATCAATAGTATTATCTTCCATTATGTGTTCAGCTCTGAATCAGTGTCTCTCTCCATATGCATAACCCAGGGACACAACTCAGGGTTGGAAAACTGATTATTATACGGTTCAACCTATCAAAGGAGTGTTAACATACTAATGATTTATAAGCGGTTCATGATTTAGTGTTTATACTTTATAAAGTGTAATTTTTTTAAACTGGTTACAGCATACATTATTATACTTTTTAATTTTATCCAATAAAGTCAATTGATTGATTGATTGATTGATTGATTGATTGATTGATTGATTGATTGATTGGTGTGGGATTTTCTTTCCAGATTAGTCATACATTATTCCTCCCACTGGGACTAAAACAATCACAACTGCTTAGAGAATACTGTATTTTGCGAAAATAAACCTTAGCCTATTCAACTGTTATCACTTATTGAGTGCCTAACATCTACTCTCATTACCATTAATGTTCAGGGCCCAGCATACACAATAAAGGTTAGCATCATGATTCCAGGATATCAAAGTTAAATACTATGAGTGCCAGTGTTGAGTGGGGTGTGAACTGATAGGTTAATGTAACTTTAACTGCTACTTTATGAAAAGCTGTAATAAAAGAGAAGAAATATGGATTCAACTTTTCTTTATGCAAATGCATTATGCATGTTAATGTCTCCCTTAAGTATCCATCTACATCTCTATTAATTACTGACTTAGAGGCATGAGGAGGGCAGGGGATGAAAAGAGGAAGGAGGTACCTGGAGAATGAGTGAGAGAGAGAGAGAGAGAGAGAGAGAGAGAGAGAGAGAAAGAGAGAGAGAGAGAAAGAGGGGTGGGAAGGAGTGTATGTGTAGTACTTGTTGATTTATTGGCATATGATACCACGATTTGAATCAACTTGTGTTCATGTGAAATTTTAAAAAAACAAACAGAATGCAAAAAAGAATGTTCAGAATTATCATATTTTAGTTAAGTTTCTTTGCCTAATGAAAGTAAGTATTCACTTGCATCTAGTCTGCCATGCATCTTAAAATATACTGGAAAACAAACTAAAATGTTTGGCCAGAAATAAAGTTTAATAATAAAGGGGTAACTGTAGGAAAACCGGAATTAAATAAGTACACACACATACACACACACAGAGAGACACACACACATGCTTCTCTTTACTATATAGTTTAAACAAAGATAATCTACACTGAAGGATAATGGACTTCTACACTGATGGTAACGCTTCTTGGCTGCTGCTGAAAAAAATGTCCAATTTCCTGATACTGTTTAGAGAGAAAACAAAGTGTGATATTTGTCAGAAGTAAAGCCTTTTTGATCAAAGTTCTACCCTCAAGAAGAAAGGAGGAAACAATAAAGACTTCACCATGATACCTTCTTAACTTCAAAGGTATGTTTTTGTTCATAAGCTGTTTAGTTCAACCTTGGAAAAAAGGTTGAATTCTTTTCATTTTCACCCAAGCAGAAATGCATATCACTGTTAAAGGAGACTTCTTAAAATATGAAAGGTTAAGATAAAAACGAAGGCTCTGAAACAAATTTTGTGCAGACATAAAACAATTCTGTCAAATAGGACAGTATGCTTGATGAATCAAATAAAACTATTCATATTAGGAACAAGTCCACTTGGAATGAAAAAAAGTCAGGTTATAATGCAATCTATAAAACTAGTACATCTTAATATACATTTGTAACAATGTATTTAGATATGCCACTGTAGATGGTTTGCAGATGTTGTCCTTGTTGCAACTAATTTGTATTCAACTGAACACAAGGCCCATTTCCAGAAAGGTTGGTAAAATTTGTGAAATGCCATAAAAATTAGAATCTGTGATTTTTATTTATCTTGATATAACCTTTATTTAACTGACCAAATATTTCCAGTGCTTTCACTGACCACATTATTAGTATTTTGTAAAATAAAAATATAATAAACATATAAAAATACATATAAATAAATTGTAGAATTTGATGTCTGAAGCACACAAAAAGCTGAGACAGAGGCATTATTACCACAGTGTTACATCCGCTTTCCCTTTAATAACACTTTTAAACTGTCATAACCCTGTTTAATTTTTAGTTTTGCAAAGGGAATTTTAATTAATTCCTGCTTGATACAAGGCTTCAGCACAGTTGTCTGATTTTCTTTTTCATGATGAGTAATATATTTTCAACAGGAGACAGAGCTGCACCGTTGCCATGCCAAAGATGCACACACACTCTCTGTCTATGAAGCTATGCTGTTGTAGCATGCGCATAATGAGGTCTGGTATTGTCCTGGTGAAATAACCATGGGATTTCCTGGAAAAGATTCTGCCTTGATGGCAACATAATTCTCTTCAAAATTTCAATACACCCCTCAGTGGCAATGAAATCTTTCTAAATATGTTAGCTACCAATGCTGTGTGCACTGACGCAGTGGTGGGCAGTGGTGGCCTAGTGGTTAGGACATTGCCCTTAGGACCTAAAGGTTGCCGGTTCAAGTCCCAGCCCAGGCACTACTGAGGTACCCTTGAGCAAGGTACCGTCCCACTACACTGCTCTACGTCATGGAAGTCGCTTTGGATAAAAGCGTCAGCCAAATGTCTAAATGTAAATGTAAATGCACCCCCATGCCATGACAGATGTTGGCGTCTGCAGTTTCTGAATGCTCCATTTTGTCTTTGTCACAAAAAACTCAACAGCTGTTTTTTTTCCAAAAACAAGCTGAAACATGAACTCATCTGACTACAGCACACATTTCCTCTGTCTTTCATCAGTCTGAGATGACTGATGGCCTAGATAATTCTGCAGTTTCACTTTGTAAAATAGAAGTTCGACTTTCATATTTTGATATTTTGATATCTCTAGATTCCCTAAATATTTTCACAATATGTTGTATTGTAGATGTTGAAGAAAAAAAACATGAAACAACACAAAAAAGAAGGAAAATAAACAGAAGGATACAGAATAAAGATTTACACTATACTTGAATACTGCTAGATGCTAGTATCTGTCCAGTTAATGGTGATGGAATCATGATACTAGACATAATCTGAAATAACACTAAACAATAAACACTTTAACATTTTATTTATCCCTTGAGGGTAATTGTGGTCCCTCATGGCAGCATATAACATGTGTCATGACATGTTTATTGCATGGTCATGTCAGTGTTATGTAATAAGGTTCAAGTAAAGTGTTAATACATATTGTATAAACATATGAGATGTGTATTATTTAATATTATGTAAATAAAGTTCAAGATCAGGGGATGTAGAACTTCTCAAGATAAATGGTGGAATGCTACTTATGATGTGTAGTATAAACATAATAGAAACCTGTATTTTAGTGGATTAGAAAATAATGATAATATAGGTTGAAACAGTGTGTTCTATAGCTTTGTGAAAACTTAGACTGAGATTTTATCTTTACTTTTTTTCGGGTGTGGTTTTAACGAGACAATGACTGATTTCCTTGATCTCCATGACTCAATCTATATATTCCATCTAAATTCAAGTGGAATAGGATGTGTGGTGCCTAAGGCACAAGAGTATCATCTCAGCTTCTGTCTCTGATCCAGGGTCCCCTGAGCTTTTCAGTGCTAATAACTCTGACAGAGACTCCAGTGGGATGGTGGACACTGTACGAGCCTGTGATGAGCACACACTTCTGAAGACCTAATAGAAAGACATTTTCACTGGGATTCATTGTCTTTCTGTGTGTCACAGAATGGCTAAGCAGCTCACTAATAATCTCATTATCTACCATTTGTTTAATCCATATCCCAACATGTAGTTGTTTGGGAGGGTTTTGTTATACATGGACTTATTGATATGTCCGTCTTTTAGTGTGAAGCATGAAGAAAACTCTTTTATTTGCTTTTATGAAGATGTATGACCCTTATTCAATAGAATGCAAACATTGTCATGACAGAAAAGAAAATGAACACTCCAGAAACATTGTAGTACTTTTAAAGCATTTTACCTTTTTATGGATTTCACACGTAAGATGTTGCAAAAGTTAACTTAATTTGTGATCTTGTTTTTCTTTGTAGCCATAAACTTAAAGGGCATGAGCCAAACTGGCAAACTGACTCAAAGAAATAAAATAAGATGCATTGGGCGAAGTCTAGGTTTATAACTGGTCTGGTAAAGTGACATAAAAATGAGATTCTTTAGATTAATTTATCTAAAATACAGTCACACACATCTTGATATCTGATGTCAATATCTGCTGACCATTTAAAATAAGGTTATTTTTTCTGTAGAATTTGGATATCTGTGGCAATATTCCTAAAACTTTCAAAAGTTTATTTACGGCAGTTCTATTTATGAAGGTTAAAAATTTGTCATTTTTCTCTTATTTAACTGCAGAATATGAAATCTGATTTGAAGTGTATTAGCAAAAAGTTTGCTTGAAATAAATGGATGGTTAAATGTTCATTCACCATTCACTCCATAAAACCAACATTGTCAAGGTGAAACAGAAAGGTACATTAAAATTTCATGGCAGAAAACTAAATAGATTAAGAATGACTTTGTGATCTTTTGAAACGTTAAAGAGTCTTTAACTTTAATATTTAAAAAATGAATTAATATATGTATTCATTTATATATTCATACATATGCATACATATATTCATTCATTATATTTTATATATATATATATTTTATAAAATGCTACAAAATCAAGCATGTGTGATTTGCTAATGCTCTTGAACTTTTTTATCTAATAAAAGTTGAAAGAGAACATTTCCAATATTTTCACAGATCAGCTTAAATGTATGATGTACACTATGTTACATCAGCTTTCCTTTTAATTACACTGTTCAATTGTTTAGGACTAATTGTTGCATTTCTGCAACTGGAATTTTGCTGATACAAGACTTCAGCTGCTCAGGTGCCTGTGATGGCTGTTGTCTGATTATCCTCTTCCTGAAACACCATATATTATCAATAGGGCACAGATCTGCCTTTCAGTCCATCTGAGATGAGCTTGGTGTCAAGAGAACTCAGTTGTGTTTCTGTGTAGAATTAAGAGATATTTTTGACAGTAGCAAGATGGTTTTTCATTCATTGTCTTTTGAGAGCTTGAAAGTTTCCTACCATGTCCTACAGGGACTGAGATTTCTTTTTACAATATTATGTGTAGCAGATGATGAAAGATGTCAATTCTTTGTAATCTTGTGTTGAGAGCATAGAGCATTCCTGAACACTTCACAAGACCTACTGTTTTGCAGATGCTCTGACTGTTCCAGTCATCACAATATGGTGGTTTTCTGTATGCTTACCCATTGTACTGCTTCCAGGACATCAGCTTCAAGAACTGACTGTTTACTTGCTGCCTAATTGTTTTTTGTTGTTTTTTTGTCAGATACCATAATATTAGTATTTATTTATTACCTGGTGTATAGAGCCTCTGCACCTCATCAGAAATCGTTTTATTTTTTTACCTTGTATGCACGTGTTAATTAAATTACATTTATTACAATATGACTAAATGAATAAATGTTATTAATTATTATGGCTCGGGCAGTATCTGATGACCATAGGTTTTTACCTCATAGGTAACTTAAAGGCATGGGGTACTTGGTCTCTTACTCTTAATAGCATTAAGAGTATAAAACGTTTTAGACATTATATGACTATATTATCTCAAGAATCTAAAATTCAATGGATGCAGCCTACATGTTCATTGGCACTGCAATAGATTTCTTGAATTTCAGGTTGAGAAGCTCAAGGCCTGCAGAATGCCACTCAAAATGTGTCTGCAGGGTGTACGATCTGAATCTGAAGTGTGCAATCTTCCACTTAGGAGCTATCTTGAGACCTCTAAAAGCATTTCGTAATGCACTTTATGAATCCCATTGAGCTTGTGGGATCAAGGCACGGTGCTGACCATCTCACAACTCGCAACTTGCATCTCACTACTGGATAATGGAGGTGTACTGTGCAGTTCGTAAGTAACCAGTCCATGACATACTTTTCTTTCTCCTCTTTGGCTCTGCACTCCAACAAATGGACTTTGAAATGAAACCATTACTATCAGGTGCCAACTCTGTATTAGGTGAGCTCCCTATTTCTACAATCCACAAATAATGAAAAATAATTTACACCTGATGACTGAACAGAATAGTACTAAGTTGTAATTACTTTTGCCCTCTAGAGAAAATATGTATAAAAAGTGCTTGTAAATAAGTATTGATGTAAAAACCTGTAAAGTAAAGCTTACATTCTACTCCTCAAGCTTATAGTAATTTCAAATCCAATGTGAACTGCACAACAGAAAGAATTAAATTTCCCATTACTTATACTACTCAGTACCTCCTTTCTGCTTTTGCTAACACATATCAGACAGCTCTGCTCAAAAAAGCACAGAGCCTAATTTTAGACATTCATCACCACAATAGCCTAAGAAGTACCAGCTGTTCCGGATAAGCCCAGTTGCATCAGCCACTACAAAATTCAGACACTAATTCTGTCTGTGCCTCTGTCTCAGCAGTGATCAGGCACTGCATCCCCCACTCTTTGTCAGTTTCGTACACTCAGTCTCCCAAGAGTCTCAATCTATGTCTGAACTTCCTGAAGTCCCTGTTGTAAGAAACATCAGAAGTCTACCTCTTGCCACACAGCATCAGCAAACTGTTACCAGGCAACCAGAGATGAGGCATCATTCTGCAATATATATTGTGAAAGTACAATGTCATTTTTTAAAGATATATACTACAGAGCCTTATTGCTTTCATAGCTCTAGTTCATTGTTTGTGAGGGCATATTTTACTATTTTTACATATCTATTATTTACTATAACTTTTTCATTTCATTAGTAAATTTCAAAGCTTTCTGTGAGATAAATTAGGTGGGTTAAAGCCCACAAGGTACAGAGGGGTACTCTAAAACCAAGGTTAAAAATGTAACCATGGCTTGAATATAACTGTCAAAAAGAACTAACAGGGAAAAACAACTATCTGAACAAAAATGAAGTAATAGGACTAGAGTAATGGGTTAGAGCAGAGGTTCCTTGGCAATCTCACACCATACATATTATTGTGCTTTCTTGGTCAACATCTAAAACAGCTAATTCAGCTCAATGTGTAGAGTAGAAATGTGCAGCATATGAGGGTCACAAGGGCTGCATTCAGCAACTGTAGTTTTGCTCCTACCCTGGAAAAATATGGGGAGTCAAGAGGAGGACAGAAGCAAGAAAGAGTGGAAAGAACAAATAGTAGCTGGGAAAATGGGATGGCTGAACCCTTTCAGTGTTATCAAATGTGATTTTGATGCAACAAGCCTATCACAGCATTCACTCGAGAGCATGCCTCAATACTGCTGATAGCCAATATGTTGCTACACAAGTCTATCCAAGCCAAGTGTGAAGAATGGCCTTCCCTCCATTTTTTACTTTTTTATAATCATTTTTATTTTAGTGCACATCTGCACAGATGTGTTACAAGTAACTCTCAAAATGGCACTGGTGCTAAACTATTATGCTAAACTAGATCACAATAATGGGGAGAGAAAGAAGTGCAGACAGACTCTGAAATAAAGCATTAAGAGCAGACAGGTCTAGAGGAATGTGCAGAACTCTTTGGCTCAAAGGTATAAATAATGTTTGTGAGGGAAAGTAAGATGAAGTTAGAGACTTACTGTGAAAAGATAGATCGAACATCTTTCATTCCAAACTGTTTGAGACCTGGTGAAGTCCTGGAGGAAATAAGCTGGTCTAAAGACGTGAAAGTGTCTTGGGTAAAGGGGTATAAAAGAGATGACCTGTTTTGGGGGCTCCAAAGTAAAATTCACAGATCTGAGAAGAGGCTGTGATCATGAGTGACATGAGGTGCATTCATTAGTTTAAACTCACCTAATTGTTCTTCTCAGTGGTTTTTGTGCCATGCGTGTCTATATATACTAGTTTGTGTGTGTGTGTGTGTGTGTGTGTGTGTGTGTGTGTGTGTGTGTGTGTGTGTGTGTGTGTGTGTGTATTCATAGTTATTGAGAGTAAGAGTATGAAAAGAGTAAGAACAGCCCAACATGTAAAAACTTTCTGTGAACATTGGTGTAATTTCTTACTTTCTGGAAGGTGCAGTGCATCAAACATTCTAAAGGTGCAGATGGTGAAAGTATGAAAAAAAAGTCTGCCTCTATTGAAAATGACAGATGCCAACCCTCTGATTCTTAGGCTGACAACATTTGGCTACATCTGATATAACAGCAAAGTGAAAATTTTCCAACACATTATAGGAAATTGTTCATTTCAGAATAAATCCCACGCCAAACATTTTATCCAGCAGTAATTACAAAATGAAGTTGAGACTTAATTAAAAGCATTAATGATCACAACAACACCTTGTATATTTAAAAACTCACAGTTATGGGACCAGATATTAAAGATTTTAGAAGTTTTGTCATTTTTATTCTCACAAATAAAGCACTTAAAAAATTCTAACCAATGATGAACAGGGTTAGGAGGTCTAAAGAATTATAGAGAGAAACAGATTATAGTCTAAAGTGCACTTATATAGTAAGTGGAGCCGGTGAAATGGACAGTGAGGGTAGATACAAAGTCAGTGTACATAACCAAGTGCATCACATTGACAGACTATAAAGGTTTCCAGCATTCTAAAGGAAGAGAAACCACAACATACTTTAACATGCCCCAATCAGTCGCTACAATGACACTCAAGCAATCATTTTTCATCAACCGGACTAAACAACCAACAACAAAAACAAGCATGTAGCACTGAAATATATGACTTAAAATTGTTAGTAATTGTTAGCAATTTACTTTTTAAATCTGCAGTGCTAGGTTTACTGACTTTACCTTCAAAAATATGTTGTACAAAAGTAGAAATTTTTACCAAAAAAGTTTTGAGTAGCACTTTCTGAAAATTTGATTTTTAATTCTCTTAAACATTTATTTAACTAACAAAAGTACAAAAAAGATTTAGTGTTTTTGTTGAATAATTAAATGTTTTTTATACATTTATTTATGTATAAATATATTTCATTAAATGGATAAAACAGGTTTAGAATTTGATGCTTGCAATTTCCTTTTACTTACTTTTTAATCCTTTGAGAATTGGTGAGACTAATTGTTGCATTTTTGCTTCATTCAAAACTTCAGCTGCTCAACAGTCCAGGGTTGCTGTCGTCTAATTCCCCTCTTCATGATGCATCATACATTTTCAGTATAAGATAGATCTGGGCTGCTGGCAGGCCAGTTGGGCACAAACACTCTGTGTTTACGAGGCCAGAGTGCAAAACGAGGCCTGGCACTGTGTTGCTGAAATAACCATGGTCTTCCCAAGAAAAGACATCAAATTGATGGCAGCATATGTCTAACTAAAATCCCAATACATGCCTGTGTGCTAGTGGTCTTTTCACACATTCACAAGTCACACATGCCATGGGCATTGATGCCCCCTCATACTATGACAGTTGTTGGTGTTTGCACCTTGTACTGATAACAGTCTAAAATGGTCCATTTTGTCTTTGGCATGGAGAACTTGTCATCCTTTTTCTTTAAAACAAGCTGAAATCTGAAACATATGTTGCCCCTGTCTTTCAATCCATCTGAGATGAGCTTGCGGCCAAAGAATACAGTGTAATTTCTGTATAGAAGTGATGTAAGGCATTCGTCCTGAGCAATGTAGCTGTATTTATCACAGTGAAGTGATGGTTTCTCATACAGTGCCTTCTGAGCCCTTGAAGGTCACATACATTCAGCACCATTTTTTTAGCTTTGCCCTATATGGACTGAGATTTCCCAGTAGTACCTGAATCTTTTTACCTACATTCTTTGCAGTGTTGCATTAAAAATGTTCTTTATGAAGTGATTGACAGTTCTCTTGTGAAGTTTGACACAAAGTTGTGAGCCATGAAAAAAACTTTGCTTGCATAGACTGAGTTTTTGGAGGATGCTTTGCTGATACCCTCACTTGTCACCTGCTCATTGTGGAATGTTTACAAAATGTCCCAACCTTTCCATAAATTTAGTTTTTTTCTTTTATGATAAAAATAAGGATATTAATTTCTTTCCTGCTTACATACCCTATATATACTTTTTATTCATGAACTCTCTGCACTGTCACACATCTAGCATAAACATTATAACATCTTACATATTGAGTAAAAACTCTGACAGTATTTTTTGCTTCTGTATTTGGGCTTTGATCTTTATTTGGTCTTGATGCTGGAGATTTGGAGAACAGAGGCAGGTAAGCTCAGGTGTTGGGAAACAGAAAAGTCGCATGAAGATGCAACATGCTTATCGCTGTTTATTTGGAATTGTTGTTCAAACTGCCTGCAATTGCAAGTAATTTCCTCAGCATACAGCATTTCTCTGCCAGCTCATCACAGAATTAGGAGACACATAATTAACACTGGCATGCCAGCTAATCTTTTTTATTGGTCCCATTTTCAGTGCTGCATTATTGTTCTGACTGAAATAGAAAGGACATGAACAAGAAAGGAGAGCTTGTGTGCCGATGCTGTGAATGGCCAATGGTATGACTAATAACACAATTAAGCATGCCATTAAAAGTTCCTAATACCTGCGCTTTCTGGGTATGCATGTGATTGAACTCCACATTTACATCTCTGAGCAGATGTGTAATTGTGAGGGAAGGAGAACTATGTGAACTTTGATGTATAAATCTATATAACGATCCATAAAAATGCAAATGAAAGTGCTAATGAAAGAATTTCCTAACATTTTAGGATGGGGTTTCCAAACACAGCACGGGTAATGACATTGTAGCAGTTCAAAGCCTTGCAGTAACACTACTCTGTGACACACACATACACACCCTGAAACTCATAGTGGCTACAGTTTTCCATAAGGATGGAACTAGAATACTAATTGAAACAAATGATATCTGACAACAGCTGATTAAAAATGGCTGATAGGTTACATTTATCAGTGGCATACAACAATACCAGCTTAATATTCTTCTACATTGATTCACAAGTTTAAATTACAAGCACTGCAATGGCTACACACACACATGTACTCTTAGACAAATATTGTTTTGCTTGGAATTTAACTGTGGCATATTGCCAGGGGCATTCTACACAAGTTCAATGGCAAAGTTAGTGGGCAAGCAAACAAAGTGATTTCTTCTGGCCTCAGGTGAACGAAACATAAATCATTTTGCAGTTTTTGTTTTTCCAACAGGTAAAATCAAATGACTGTCTTTAAAGTCAAAGCCTTTATTGATCATATGCTTAATATATCAAGGACATGCACGTATTAGAATATTTGTGCTATAAACACATATACGGGTTGTATGCATTATACATATATACAAATTTATCCACACATTATCAGTCTAAATTACAAAAATAGCTTGGTTGTTGTATTGGCCTTCTAATGTCAAAACCACAGGTTTTTACCAGCAATGTCATAACCATGTGTGACTGGGAATCTCACAGAGCACAACTGATCTCACTCTGGCTGGTAGAATGGCCCTGGCCTTCTCCCCATTTCTCATTGCAATGATAGCCAGTTCTGCTGTTTATAGGCTGAAATTACAGAATTAGGAATTAGTGTGTTGAGCTGTCCAGTTATGTTAGTGGCACACTGGAAGTGCCATTTCATGTGACTTGGAGGAAGTGCATGCTAGCTGTTGTGTTGATGTGTCCTAGCTAGTGGGTGTAAACAAGTGGAGAAAATTGGGGAGAAAAAAAAGAATAAAAGAACGTTGTTAAAGCTAAACAAATATCTGTGCACTGGCCACTACTTATGCTGAGACCTGCGATCTGTTAAGTAGCTTAATAGATATAGGACTATTCTTTAGCTTGTTTGTGACTGGATGTTCTGGTGTTGCCTACCAGATGGCAGAATGGGTAACAGAACTTGTGCTGTATGACTGCCGTCTGCTGTGATGGGTTTTTTTATGAGCCATCCTCAGGCATTGTAAATGGTACATGTCCTGCAAGACCTGCAAGGGGTTTTTATGCCATTATCAGTTTCACGTGTCCTCCTCTCCTTTAGAAATTGCACGAGATACATTTGAGGGTTGTGGAAAGCATAATTATTATTAACATAAATGAGTTTTGGCTGAAAAGAGGGTTTGACTGTACCTCTGCTAAAAGTGGCACATGTTGTACAGTTATTCTTTTCCCATAGAGATAAATAGTTACAGTGGGTTCAGAAAGTATTCAGACCCCCTTCAATTTTTCACTCTTTGTCATATTGCAGCCATTTGCTAAAATC
>JBBPDA010000003.1:5532501-5543139 GCA_037974385.1 Arnoldichthys spilopterus
AAAAAAAAAAAAAAAAAAAAAAAAAAAAAAAGATATATATATATATATATATATATATATATATATAGCCTCTTTTTTAAGTATAGTTGAGAAGTTATGTAAGTAGTCCTGCAGTAAGCTGTACTGAATAAAATGTATTCCTAGTGCAAGCAGAAGTCCAAGTGCAATCAGTGACAGGCACAATGTGGAGTATTTCTGGCCATTAGAATGAGAGTACTGTTGGAATGTTACTAACACTGAACGGTCTGCCACTGCCAGTAAAAACACAAGAGACCTATGCATGGCCTGTGACTGATAGTGTACTTATGAACTAATAACAGGGCAGACGGGACCTGTGAAAACAGGAGAAATAAAAAAGAATTTTTAAAAACCTGTGTAAACTTGTGGCACATAATGTGCTGAGGGTAGAGTAATTAAGCCACTGTTAGCTGCAGAAGTAAACACAATCTGGAATGATGAGGCTATTAGTGACTGGAGCACTCTAGAGGGTTTGGGGGATGCCGTAAAATTCATATATTTGCATAAATATTATCTCTTATTTATGACTTATTTACATTACTTTTTACCTCACAGCAGTGATGCACACTAACTGATCTTGTTCAGGAAATCCACCCAGTTCTCAGACAAAAACTATGTGGTGTGTCTGTTCTCTCTGTTGTTAATCACACTGGGCTGTTTAACACAAGGTCAATTCCCTGACCCCCTTGCCATCATCCCTTGCCTGGATGGGTGGTCATGAAATGGTAGGGGGGCATAACAGGAAAATCCATTTTGAAGCCTGTCACTCTGTCATCACATGATCAGTAACATTGCCCAGGCTCATAGGGAGAGACCACATTATATTCTGAGGGCTATTCTTAGAATACTATGGGTTATTGAAGGACAGAGGGTGCATCAATTGGCTTTGTCTGCCAATTGTCCTATCTTAAACCGCTTACCATAAACCACTTGACATATGATCATGCCATTAGCTGCTCCACACGTGCACAACCTTATGCTATGTAATATAGATAATACAATATACAAGATACAATAATAGTAACTATTCCTTTGTGGAAGTGGAAGAGAAATGCATCAGGGCATAAACCATCTACTGAACTATTTCATTTTTGTCTTTCATTCATGAACATTTTGTATGCTTATATGGGCTAATACTGAAGGATATATGTCCTAATACAGGGGCCAGAAACTTATGTTTCGAACCCTCATGCAGCCATGTTTTCAGATTTTCTTACCGCTTTTAACATAAATGTTTGGGTTGATCTGGTATAGTGCACTTGTATACATTAAAAAAAGACAGGCCCTGTCCAAGCAGTGCTCAATCAAAGTCTGGGTTTTCCTCTGAAGTTCCCTCTGGAATTGAGTGGCTAAATGTTTACAGCTGTCCTCTCTAAGCAAAATAATTTTGGGTTCAAGAATGAACAAAAGTCAAAAGTTTGAGAGCCCCCTTGTGCAAACATATGGATACACCTGTTGTGATTGACAGTGTATGTTACTTAAAATTTATTTCTCTTTTTTTAAAAAAAGTGTATCCACCCATCTCTCTCTCAAACACGTGCTCTCTCTCTCTCTCTCTCTCTCTCTCTCTCTCTCTCTTGCTTTTCTCCTCAAATTATCTTCTCATTTTTAGGTGGAGTGCTCTCATACTACAAAGGGGTAGAATCAAATGTGTGTAATGCAGGTCACTGTCAATAGAGTTTTCCAATGTCACAGGCTCCTGCTTACAATTTACAAGGGTAGAATGCAGTTTTAAAAATATAATTTATGTAATAAAAAAATACTAATAAATGGTCAAAAGGTCAAAAATGTAATAAAACCCAGTAATGTAATTCAATGTCTTGACTGATAATTTAATTCCTTATTCCATTATTGAGATTTTGCTGCATTTTCAGGTTGGTAGTATATAAAACATGTATTATCATATTAGTGATTTATTTTTTTAATGGATACATTTAAGAGCAGTTAGCAATTGTCTCCTACAATTCATTTCTGGTGTACATAGAATTTAAATCAGCCAGAAATGAGAGAAGCATCAATGAGACCATGGATTAGTGTCAGAAGTTGGCCGGCTTGACAGTTACCCATCAACCAAAAGTTCCTCCTGAGGAAGGCTGATAGTGCTGCGCATAGGTGGATACTTTACCTGTGTGGCTGATTATATATTCCGCTTGATTTACTAAAGTTTAGCAGCTTGCAGCGGCTGATTTTGCATGGATTTTTTCTCTGCCTTTTACATAAAGCGTAAAATGCATTAGGATCTTAAAACATGTGTTGCTGAAAGATTGCCACTTAACAGCGGTAGCAGATACAGCAACTAGATGGAGGCATGAGATGAAAAAATGTTCCTCATTAGAATAACTCTGTTTAACACACTACTCTATCATTAAAACTGAATTTTCTGTTTCGTTTCAACCTTGTTGATAACTCTTATACTTCACTCTGCAGTTTAATTCGTGTCTCACAAGCGCACAGTTAGTGGGCATGGCTAAGCACTGTTTGTGTACTGGGCTTATCTCAGAAATAACAATGTCTCAGGCATCATGAAGTGTATGCATAATCTTTTCTTGTTCAAACAAATTTCCAGAAAAGTTAGGACATTGTGTAAAATGCAATAAAAACGTTCTCTTGAATTTTTATTTAACTGACAAAAAGGTGGAGAGGTTACGTTTAGTGGGAAACAACTCTACCCCCCCCCCCCCCCCCCCCCCCAATGTTTCTGTTTTTGTTTGGCTGTAGCTATGAAACAAGATTGAAGGCAGCAGGCACCAACGGCCTGATAAAGAAATAAAAACATACCACTATGTCAATGTGAAATATGACCATACAACTAAACAAAACCAGAAACAAAATAGCTATTAAACACTGAAGATTTCTCTGCCCATTTTTCTCAGAAGTGTTTTTATAATAGTAGAGCAGACTGTTTCATTCTCTTATACAGTGCTTATTAAGAAGTTATGCTGTTTCACAACACTTTGCTTATTCACTTGAATTTAATTTGACAGTCCGATGAAAACTTGAAACCAGGGAGGTGAACTTGCCTGTTATGAATTATGAAAATTATTTTGTCCTGCAAAGCCCCTCATTCCTTTCAAATAGCCTTTTTTCCAGATACGTGTTTCAGATGTGAAGTGATTCAGCAGTGAATGTGTATTGGCTATATGGTTACAAATGGATGATGAGTCTAAAGGATTGGCAATATCTTCCTGACTGCATGCACTCTTATTGTAATCTATGAATATAAAATAGCAGATCTGGAATAAGCCCCAAACCATAAAATAACAAACACAAGCAACGTTCTTCTCAGATAAAAGTATTAAACATTATTAAATTAATTAACCCCACCCCCTTTAAAAACATCACAATTGTCTGGTTTACAAATGACACACATTTGACACCAGTGGCACTTTTTGTACTGATATTTTGTGTTTGACATTTCCTTTTAAAAGATTCACCCTCCAGATTAATTAGAGTAATATTTTTTTAAAGAAAATATTTTGTAACAAAAATGACTAACTAAAACGTTGTTTGCATAAGTATTCAACATATATGGAAAATTCAGTGTCATGTTGTGGAGATGTTTTTCCTTTGTGGAGACTGGGGATCTTGTATTACAGAAGAAGGATGTATAGATGGTGTAAATTGCTGCAAGAAACTTGCTGCTTTTCTCTGCTTTAAAGACTGAAGCTTGGCAGAAAACTTTCAGCAGACCCATAGCAATAGAATACCATAGGCCGTAGCAACATAAGGGTTGAACAACATAAAGGTAAATGTCCTACAATGGCCAGGTCAAGGTACAGATCTCAGTCCCAACAAGAATCTGTGGCATTGTTTGAAAATGTCAGGTAGGCAGCATTTTGAGGCTGCTTTAACAATCCTTTTACAATTTACCCCAACAGACGTAAAGGTGTTACTGCAGCAAAAAGGTAGCATGTAGAATTAAGAAGCTAAATACTTATGCAACCAATAATGTTTTATCTTTTTTTTTTAACTTACTTTCTTTTTAAGGTCTGCTGAAAAAGAAGTGGTTTTGACTTCTAACATTTTTTTTAAATGTGTATTGGTTTGGAACAGAAACACTGGCTGGAACAAAACATATCATTTGTAATGCATGATTCCTTGTCATTTGAAAAAATCTGATGATTTTACAGAGTGTTGAACACTTACAAGTCACTGCATTTCCTGGCTTAAGTACTCAAATCATAATTAAAACATACATAATGTCTTTCTCCTTCCTCCTTAGGCCCCCTAGTCCCGAATTGTATCAATTTGCATGTGCAATTCACCTTCCTGCTGCAATGAAAAACCTTGATATTTCAGAGGTCTTCAAAGTACTTTACCATGACATCCTTCTAACTTGTAATTGTCATGATTTGTAGTTTCATGACCACCATCCCCCGCATAACTGGGTTTATTGTCCAATGCCTACCTTAAGCACTAATTACAGTTTTTAAACACAGTCTTATGTCTGACAGATTTTTTCCAGACTTTGAATAGTCTGCTTTATCTATGAATTGCTCTTTTGTATAATCCGAATATTTCTGTTTAATCCTACTTATAAATTTCATGTCATTCCTCTTGCCTGTCCTCTGTTATTAAAAAAGTTTTAAAAATAACTTGAATTGAATAGAACTGAATTGCCTTCTAATGTACAAAAGGAGGGTAAGAACAAATGCAGTTTAAGAGAAGCAGCAAAACGCAATCATACTGCCCCCAAATTTGGGAGGTTCATTTTAAATTATTGCCCTCTTATAACATTCTTCATTAAGAACTCAATTTCTGTTTATTTCAGTTTGTACATAGTGAAATGTAGCCACTGGACAGTAATACTGGCAATTCTTCTCTGTGCTGTATCATGAATGCTCATCTATGGATGAAATATAAATATATTCCCCCAAAAAAGGAGATCCCATAAAAATGCTGAATACAAAATTTTCTTAAGACAGTCATTGTGTAATTATTTGTGTGTATAGTATATATATATTTGTAGTCTCATGCCACTATCCAATAGTTGTTGTTTACATATTTGCCAACGCTGATGCCGATCCAAAAATAAATAAACATTTAAAAAAGAAGAAACTGGGACATTTAGGAATATTAGTCTTGTATAAATATTTATTTCTATAAGCTTACTCAAAATGTATAATCTGTAAGATAAAATGAGATGAAATGAAAGTATTTTAAAAAGTGAAAGTGATTATTTGTCATTGTGAACACACTCAAGCACCACAATGAAATGTGACCTCTGCATTTAACCCATCACACATGCAGCAGCAGGCAGCTACCAACAGCGCCCGGGGAGCAGTGTAGTAGTCTTAGAAAAAAATAAAAACCTTTATGACCTATTGTTCAACAAAACTGCATGTGTTAAAATGATTGGCACCCAAAGAGGAGTGGAACCCCAGTTTTCCGTTTACAGGGCTGTGGTGTTATACACCATATTATGCCAACCTAAACTTGTGTAAGATAAAATGCTTTTTCTTCATAAAAAACATATTTTTAAAACATAGCACTCTGATATACTAAGTGACTGCTAGGCCATTCAGTTCTCAGCTAATTTGAATCCACATGGCCCCAGAGAGTGAATGGTCTAGGAGGACATTTTCACTCCATTGCATAGCAGGTATAACCCCAGAGGGAGGCTTCAGGGTGGGGGGTTATGGGGGGTTGAATACCAAAATGAGAGATAAACACAAGAGACAGAAGCGTGTTAGAGCAGAGAGGAGAGAGAGAGCAAGAGAGTGAGAAATTGACTAGTATAGTGTAAAAAGAGGAAAAATGATAATTGATAGTTAATGATAGGAGAGCCTCATGCTTGGAGGGACCATTCATTACAAGACGAAAAATATGCAGTGTAGCATAAAAAAGTCTCTCTTTCTCTCTCTCTGTCTCTCTCTCTCTCTCTCTCTCTCTCATTTTTGTAATCAGACTCACTGGCTTTTATTTTGCTGAACGTAAACCTGCTGCTGAGAGATTGTGAAGGGCATTGCTACCTCAACCACACTCTAAATTGGAACATCTCAACTGTTACAACTGTCTGTCAGGCAAATGCAAGAAGTGCTGGGCTGCAAAAGGCTGCTCAGTAATTTACTTGTTTAGTAATGACATTATTGACCTTCTACATATACTTCTTTCTCTTCTCTGTGCCGGTGTGGTTTTGTAATTTCACAGATGATGACTTTGAAAACATACACAATGTGTTAACCTAACTAAAATGTCACATTTGCTCAAAAGTGCCCACACAGCCGTTCATCTAAATGGAAATGTATTGAACTTTTGAAATGCGCTACCTAGACTTTCCTCCCTAATTTGAAAGTATTTCACCTTACTGTGGATTGATGAGGTTGGCAGAATGAAGCCTTCTGGATGGCCAAAGGAAAGACGAAAAATGTAGCTAGGTGAAATGAAAGCAGATAAGTCGAACCTGTCAGTTGTTTGTGGGGGCATTTGTGCACTTTTCCAGAGTCGCATGCAGTTTTATTCTGCCTTCCACCTAACCCCCTGCAAACTCCATAAATTGGTGATGCAGCATTCATGCTGACACTTGGCTATAACTGGCAGCCCTTATTACTGACATGGATGGAAGTGTGGGGTCTAGGGTAAGAAAACAAACACCATGCCAATAACCCAAGAGCACCTCAGTTGTTACTCCAATCACTGGTCTCCCTAAAGATATTGGGTACTAAACTGCGAAGTGACTAAAGACATTGTAAACACGAGGCGATACCTTTCCCAGCACATATGTCTGGTTTTGTTTAAAAGCAAAAGCAAGCCCTATCGAGGGCTTATCAGGCCCGAGCCTGAAGGGTTTGTTTAGATAGCACCGTGGCAGCCATGTTTAAACATGAGCCACTGAGGTCTGCTGGTCCCTACAAATGAGTGTAGAGAGGGAGCCTGCAGAGAGGACCTGCTTAAAGACCTAGGGAGCTCTCTGCCAATAAATCTCCTAAACAAATCTGAAGAGCATGCACACCTAGACACTTATGCTTAGTATTATGCAAGGGAAAGACTAACTTTTTTACCCAGATTTCATTGCCCCGATTGTCCACCATATTCAGGCCAATATCTGCTGGTGTGCAGTATCTAGGGGTGGTTGTCTTTTATTGTTACTTTTAGTAGTTGTTGTTGTTGTTGTTGTTTTGTGTCAGGACCAGAATGCCAAGATCTAAAATATGTGACTTTTTGCCTTTATTGGGCAATCAGAGCCACCTGCCCCGCAGCTGCCACTATGTCTTACATCCATGTGATTTTGCTTGAAGCACCTGCTTGGTGGAACCCTCGTTGCACTGCATACACATGCATACAAACATGCACAGATACTCCGAAATGTTCAGGGTTGACATGGTAAGCTGTAGTAATGGAAAGGGAGCAACATATTCCTCCACTCCCTCCCTGCTCGCAAAACAGACAAGCATGATGCAGCAGTGGACACTGTTTCTCGGTGATGGATATGAGCTGGTGGGAAGAGACCTCCCTCTGGGCAACTAATGGCCCAACAGTTTGTATGTTTGTGCCTTGATGCATTTATGTGCTCCATCAAATGGTCTCCACACTCCAGTAATGGTACTTCTCCCCAAACTCATTTGCAACCATGGAGTGAGAAGAGAAAAGAAGCAGGGAATGGATGTGATGGAGGCTCACTGAAAGTAAGATGCTTACCCCATGAACTTTTTCTTTTACTTTTTTGCACTTTTGTTTTAGGCTTTCTTTTTAGACTTACTTCATTTTGAACAGTCCTCTGTAAACTACAGATGCTGTTCACAAACTGTCTGCAGAGCCTAAATGTTTAGTTAGGACTATAAACAGGGTAAGGATTGGATTTATTTTCTGGTAGAAGTGTAACACCAGGGCCATGCACAGACTTTTTGGGGCAGGTGCTCAAGTGAGAAAAACAAAGGGCCCCCCACTCAGAATCATTTATTTAAAAAAGAAAACAAACAAACTTTGTTAGAACTTTATTGTTCTAGATCAACAGTATATTTTTTGGGTAAGAATTGATTGATGACTGCTTGATTGATCATACGTATTTGCACATTTTCCCCTGACAACTGCCTGGTCAGCGAAGGCTTCTGATATTCAAATATGAATGCATAAACTTTGAACTACATAAAGAATATTTATTTTTTAGTTGCCTGACAAATGAAATAAGCAAGTGAATTTATTTTCATTGACAACACTTTTTTAAGCAGAACCTGTTGTACTTGTAATTGTACTAATTGTTAAGTTTAATGGTGAATTATTGTCTTAGTTAGACTGGCTGTATAAAATTGATTTAATTTCACAACACCGACAAATACTTCTGAGGCTCAGGGCAAATACTATCGTTACCTGGCTGTCACCAGTGAAGGCAGGTCAACGAGTTGTGACTCATACACATTAGCTGTGGTGGTTGTGATGAGCAAAGTGGAGGTGGAAAGGACAGGGGCACACGTAGTCTCACAGAATTAGAGATGCAGTTGCCGGGCATTACAGTACACTTTTATTGAGAAATGATGCCATAAGCCAAATTTAAAAACAAAAATAAACGTAAAAAAATATTTTACTAAAAGGCACTTGTGTAGTCAGATTTCAAAATAGGAAGGCGCATGGGCACCACCAGGCACTCCATCTGTGCTTGTGTGCATGTGTAATACTATACTACTATTTGTATTCATTTCATTCTTACAACATCTGTATCTGTTTTCATATTTGAACAAAAGCAGTTGTATTCATTCTTAGAAGTTTTGTTTTGCTTTCTACATGCATTATGGAGTTAAGGTAAATCATTTATGTATTTGTTTGTTAAGAAAATAAAAGAACCTTTTATTCTAATTTGATGTATTCAGCTTTTCATTCTGGAATCCAACTGACCAACTCTACAAGTTATCAGCAACAAGTTTCTGTTTCTGTTATGCTTTTGTAATTTATGGGTAACACTGCTGTAGGGTAGCATTTATGTAGGTTACATGACGTGTACACATGTACTTTTATAACAATTCCCACAGATCAACATTCAAATGTATAAAGGTTTCATCAGTTTCACCCCAGAAAGTGTAAATATGGACACTTGTTGGAATAAACCTTTACAGATGTCTATGCATGTTAACATCATTTGTTGTAAAAGGCTTATGTAGATGTCATATATCCTCATGAACACTACTATACCATGGAAGGTTACAGATTTATGATATGTAGTAATTTCTATTGTGTTTTTTATTAGCCCTTGTGTTTCTGAATTTGGTGTTGTGTTTTTGATTTGTTTATTTGAAAAAATACTTTCAATCGGGAAATGTGGTGCAGTGGTTGTGTAACGGTTGCCCCGTGACCTGAAGGTTGTCAAAAAATCCCAGACCAGTACAGTACAAATACCACTGAGGTTCACAATGAAAAATAATCACTCACTCACATGTTACACTAAAATGTACTATAGTTTATACATCGGTGATCAAAAGCATTATTTACTATCTACTAGATTTAAAATGCATTATCTGTTGATTTCAATTTGGTTACATTGCCATTCGAACATGCCTAAGGAAAAGTCATATTTATGTTAATAGACATTTAACTGCATGTAATTTAATGGAAACCTAATCTAAAATGGAAACCTAAAGAGAGAAAAGTGTCTCTCTTCATATGTGTTTCTGTGTTATAGTCAGGCTGCTGCTCTGACTCCTGTTGCAGTGACATGTCTCAGTAATAAAGCAGAAAAGGCTTCTGGATCCCTCTGTTCACCAGCCTAGCTGCCATCTCCATTAAACGTTCTCCTTGTAATGGCTTTGACACAACCATTTAAAATGGCCTCTTTGATTTCTCGCTGCTCAAAGGTTTCTACTGGAAGAAAACGAGATGGGCCACTGTCTCCCCTACACATCTGCAAGACGAATGCCTTGCTTTAGGCACAGCAGCCATCATTCCCTATAGCTTCTTCTTGGCTTCTATCAATGCCTGCTTAGGGTGAGAGCAAAAACCAGCAAATTGTTTTGCAGAATGTTTTTTTGTTTGTTTGGTGATGAATGTGAGCAATGTTAAGCCATTATGCATTATTTACAACTTTTGCGGCTCTATTCTCAGTGAGGGATTAAATGACCTCCTTTCAGTGGTTTACTTTTAATTTAGTTAGCAAACAAACAATCTCATCAAAATGGTGAGCCAGCCAAGTATGTTGCCAGTAGTCACAGCCAGACGACTTCCCTACTTCTTAAAATTGAAAGCTAATTGAACTAGTGTAAAATGGCTCCAGAATATAAGAACATTTTTCTTGCCTCTAGAACAGACACTGATAGAGAGGCAGGGAATGTATCATGGAGTAATAGCCTATGAGCGTCAAGTACTCATCTAGAAGCACCTATCCCATACTCCATTTTACCAACAAGCCTCTGAGCAACAGGAAATCTAAGAGACCATTTGAATCTCTACATCACACATCCTGATACAATTGTACAAGGTTTTAATTCACCAATGTAGAGGGAGAGGGTGGTTGCAGGTGCCCATTTGTCCATTTATATTGGTGGTGTTTTTTCAGGCTATTTCATGGCTTGTCTGAAGAAATAGAGGATACAATTAAATAATGAATAATTTGATGACCATAAAAGATCCATTAATATGTCATTTTACCTCTGTGTTTAACTATTTAATGTCCACACCAAAAAATTGATATATATA
>JBBPDA010000003.1:5548479-5601107 GCA_037974385.1 Arnoldichthys spilopterus
TGTTGTGGCTATGTAAATTTGGGGCGATAATAACAAAAATGTTAAGTTCTTTTAACAATTTAATTTAACAACCCTAAAGGATCCATAAAATGTATTGTAAAAGATCCATAAGATTTGTGTTAGTGCAACAGAACCACCTGCAACTAATGTGCATTTGTCTAACTTTTGGCGAGGAAGCTCACTGAAAAGATCTACTAATTATAGACACAGTGAATTTTTTCACTATAACTGACCAAACCAAGTGGCAGAGATGGAACATTCAGGTTGAGTTAAGCTCAGTGCATGTTTTAATAATATATAGGGACTCAAAATGTGCTTGATCAAATAACTGATCAGAACACTAAAGGGTTAATCAGTTAATCTTTTGTTCAACCCCTTCCATATTTATTTATTTATTTTTAGCCCTACTTTCACTGCCTAGCTTCTATTGCTATATGGCATTGCCTGTGTGAAGTTTTCAAATCTAGCAATGTGCTTGTGCATATATTTGGAATGCAAATCTCCAGATAAGGTGGTAAGATGTGCCTGGGGGACACCTGACAGCATGACAGCCTGAGGGCTATTGCTTCGTGCCATTTCTAAAGCTAAATAAACATAAAAAAGTCAGCTTTGGATCCATCTGCGTGGTAAACTTCACCATCAGCTAAACAAACACAAACACACACACACACATGCACACGCACACACACACACACACACACACATACATATATACACACTTGCACACACACCATAAATTTCAACGTTTGCCCAATAGTGAACCACTGAATTTAATTTAATATAGATTATAACTGAATAATAAACATTCAGCTTATCTAAAACGTCTGCCTTAGAACCCAAGCTTAGCTGGGCAGTGGGGGCCTAGAGGTTAGGACCTTGATTTTGTAAACAGAAGGTGGCAGGTGTAGTAATGACAAATAAGTCCCTTTTAATTTTACCTGGCAAGCTGAAACTGCTGAAATGGTGTTTGTTGTAACACACTATCTGCAATAACTTTGAAGGCATAAAGTGGCATAATTTTTCAAATTCACCTGAAGCTTAGTAGACAAGCAGAGAGAACTGATAAGCCATTTTATTCCTCTTATTTTACTCCTGGCAGTAAAGCATTTGGTAGTTTTTTTTTCTCTCTTTTCATTTTTGTCATCATCAATTTGGTAAAATAACTGAAGTTTTCAGTTTATTATTTGTTTTAAATTACCTCATGCTGCCAACTGCAGTACCTTTACAGCTGGACAAAAACTGCTGTAGTAAGTTTTGGGAAAAGACTAGTAGTAACTTAGGTTACCCTTTACCCTTGCATTTGTTAGCTTTCTTAAGACATTTTATTGGCTTCTACTGCTATGATGAGAATCAAGAGTAACTAATCAGAACCATAAATTGTTCCTTTAAAGTACAAACTCCATTTTTAGAAAGGTTAGGATATTTTCCAAAATACAACAAAAGCAAAATCTTTCTTTAACTGACAAAAAAAAAAGTTTTTAAAAAATGTTACTGCCTAATTAAGCAGTATTTTGTAAAAATATACAAATTTAGAACAAAAGTTGGGACTGAGGCATGTTTGCTATTGTGTTATATCACCTTTTCTTTTAAAATTTTTTAGTAGTTTTGGAACTGAAGATACTAACTGTAGTAGTTTTGCAATTGGAAATTTTGTCCATTCTTGTTTGATTATAAAACTTCAGCTGCTCAACAGTCCATGGTCGCATTTGTCTGATTCTACTTTTCATGATGTGCCATACATTTTCAATAGCACAGATAGATCTGGACTGGCAGCAGGTAAGTCATGCACTCGCAATCACTCTCAAAAGCCATTCTGTTGTAGCCTATGCAGAATATAGTCTGGCATTGTGCTGCTAAAATAAGAGACAGCTAAGTGATTCTGAACATTTGCCTCAAAGTTAGTGAAACGTTTACATATAACTCATGCCTTGGGCACCTGTGCATCTCCATATAATCATAGATGCTGGCTTTTGCACCTTTACCTGATAACAATCTGGATTGTTCATTTCATCTTTGACATGGAGAACTCGATGCCCATAACCACAGCACACACTTCCATGGTCTTTTTTTCCATCTGAAATGATGCATGACTTCCTCCTTGTGTAAGAGTTTCAAGTTTCATTTATTGATGCAGTGACAGTTTTAGGAGACATTGGTTTTCTGAAGTACTCCCAAGCTTAGGTGGTTTAATTTGTCATAGGAGCATTACAGTTTCTTAGGCAGTGCCATCGGAGGACTTGAGGATCATATGCATTCAATAGAGGTTTATGACCTTGCCCTTTACACACTGAGATGTTTCTGGATTTTATAAAGCTTTTCACAATATTATGTACTGTTGAATTACCTAAATTCTCTAATAAATGTTTCTTTTGAACTGACTGACAATTCTCTCAATTTTTCTTTTGTATTTTTAGAAGTATCACATCCCAACTTTCCTGGAATTGGTAATTTGGTAGAGGTGAATTAATATTAAAAGGTGTCAGGTGCCCTGCATTGGCTCTCTGTCCTGGGTGTATGGACCCAAATTAAAAGAAGTGGTTTAGAAAATGGATGGATGGATAGAAGGTATCAGGCCTTTTTCAGTGGAACCAGCATTAATCATGATGGTATCTTGGTATGACTATAATAATACATTTTTATAACTGTACATTGGTGTAGTTCAGCAGGACATTGGTGTAGTTTTAAAAATTTGCTCCATATGGTCATTTAAATTTGAGCACCTGTCCCTCAAGTAGAATAAGTGACTCTCTCAAGAGTCTCTGCACAGCTTGGCTATTATTTAAAAGGGCTATAGCATCTTCTGTCACTGCCTGTCTTTTCACAGCACCTGCTTCCAAAAAATAGCCTGGGTGCATTGCTCATTGTTTACCTCCATATAATAGCTGTATTCATAATCATTTAATGATATACAATCTTACCAACAAAATTACTTAGGTATATGGGAGTTGACAAAATATAAGTGCATTTTTGTTGAGAAAAACACTGAATGTGCAATATTATATAAACTTTGCAGCTGCGCTATGCAAATGAGATTTGTGGATTAATGTAACAAGTGAGACAAAAAAGTATCTTCATTCTGTATTTACAATATGCTCTGAGATCTGATCATCACTTTTAAAAAACTGAGATAATGGATATTCATTTTATTATATAGTGACATTCTTGATGCTGCACATCATTCATTCATTAAAAACCATTATTCTGTTCTGTTCATTTTTCATAATTCTATTTGTTTATGGATTGTTATGGAGCTTGACTAAAACTAAAATGACAACTTAAGCACAAGGGAACTGCCATGCATCAGCTATAAACTGACTTTATTTGGAATGATTGTTTTGTCAAAAGATTAAAACTATGATTACATTTGCACATTATCATAAACTATAAATATCTAAAATATATCAGATTCTACACAATAGTTCCACACAAACTGTCAAGCAAAACTGATTCTGTTCTGAAGTATGCAAGAAGTTAAACTCTGAGACTTATGTACATTTTGAAGTTCCTTGTTGAAATGAGTCAAATACAAGTCCTGTAAGACTGTAAACATAACAAAAAACAAAAATGGTGAAAAGCACAAAAATGGGAATGGAAGGGGAGGGGAAATAATGAGGAAGACTAGCAAAGAAAGAGACATGAAAGGGATAAAGTGAAGGAGAGAGCAAACACACAAGCACAAAGAAAAGAGTGGGTGAGAGTAAGATAAAGATGCATTGTGCTAATGAGGATGTCAAGGACATAGGGGTTAGGTATCAAGAAACCAAACTCTACTGGCCAAAAGAACACCAACAAATGCCCACTGATGTTGAAATGTATTCAAATATCTTTTGGATGTTCATCAGCTTCCTCACAGAAAGTGAAATAATCCAATAAGTTCTCAAATTCCCTTAATCATAAGTTGGTAATACTGGCATGGAGATCATCACAAGGGACCAAAGATACCTTTCTGAATGTAAGGGCCATACCAAGCTATTATATTTCATTTTAACTGTGTCCATAAGTCTGCTTTATTGCAGACTAGTTTTTTTCACCAGTGATTTTCTTCAAAAAATAATTTTAAATTACACACCATCACTCACAACTGAAAGAGGATGACCGCAGATTTAAACCATCACAAATGAAAGACGAACACTGCTCTTTAAAACTGACTGATGTGGAACACTATGTAGCAAACAGGTATTATATAATACCAGTTTAGTCTTTGCATAAGTAAACTTTAGATTTGTATTAAACTCTTATATTCAAGTTCTTCCGGTAAAGTCATTTTCCTCCAGGTTATTCCCCTTTATCTCCACTTCACACTGCCATTGTGGACGATAAGAGAGGAAACACGGTCTCGACACAGGCTGGCATTTCAAATCAGCTGCAAACCTGGGATGAAGGGAAAGTTCAGACAGAATAATTGCTGTGTTACGCTTAGTATGCAGTCACCCCCTACAGAACACTGAGGAAGGCGAGACAAAACAAAACTGGAGCCAAATTTAATAAAACAGAATTGCTGTGTGCGGAGATCAATGTAAACGATTTTCCCCAATTGCTAAATGTCACCAAACAAAAAGGGTAGAGGCTCATTACAAGTAGGACAAAATTATCATTTAGCTAATGCTGTTGGTGCCCAAATGTGGTGCCAGTCATGTCTTTTTGCCCACAGTCTGCAAACAAGCTGCCTTCATGAATAAGTACCATTAGGTTCTTTGGGGCACCGTATGTCCCTGTACAGTGTTTAAACACTGGACTAGTTAAGTCTAATGGCTTGGGCCATTTAAGCAGTCTAATAGAACACTGCATAAAATAAAGGCTGGATGAATCTGTACCTTTTTCAAAAGCTGTATGTAAGCCAAATCATTAACTCACTGGATTGTCATATGCAGTGTTGCTGAAACCAATAATAAGATGAACGTTATAGGTTGAAAACACAGACACATTTTAACAAGCATTTTGTGAATAAGTAGCCTACTCCTGCCCCTTACTGTCACCAACATCAGAAGGAAACGAGAAATGAATAAAATCTACAATGTGAGCACAAAATACTGGGGCGCTTCAGAAAAAAATGGAAAATAGCAACAGTCTATGATAGCCTGATAGCTAGGACTGGATACCTTACCTGGTCTAATGGGTAATGCATGCTTTTAATTGTCCTTAAATTACACATAATCCTATATTTACCTGGTCTGCTGTACAGAAGTAGTGGGCAGTGGTGGCCTAGTGGTTAGGACACTGCCTTTGGGACCTGAAGGTCTCAGGTTCGAGTCCCAGGCACTACTGGGCACTACTGAGGTACCTTGAGCAAGGTACTGTCCCACTACACTGCTCCCCGGGCGCTGTTGATAGCTGCCTGCTGCTCCACATGTGCACATGTGATGGGTTAAATGCAGAGGTTGCATTTCGTTGTGGTGCTTGAGTGTGTTCACAATGACAAATAGTCACTTTCACTTCAGAAACAGTGTTGTATTTATTTATATTTTTTATTTTCATCTTTTTATCTTATCTACATTATTTGATGAGGTTTCATATTTTGACCAAATAATGCATGCTTTAGCATCTGTCTATTAGCACCAATAGGCTGGCAGTATATTATGTTATATATGTTTTGCTCTACATACATAGCAATTCAGGTTCAGTTTAGACAAATGGTCAGAGAGTTTTTAAAGGGTTTACTTGACTAACATGCGTCACAAAGTGTTAGCATGATATCACTATTTTATTTATATTATATTTATAGTAAATTTAGTTTGTCTTCATGGGCAGATCATTAGCTTTTGAGTGTGATAATTATGTTTTGCACTATGACACATGTCAGCTCTACCTTCAGTTTCTCATCTGGACAATAACACATAACATTAAACAAAAGCTTTGACTACAACAAAAACTCTCTTATTATGAAACAATTTTACAGTGTTAACCCTTGTGTAATCATATAAAACCAACATGAATGCAAAGTTTATATTAATGTTAATGAAGCACCTTTTTCTTAGTTTTTCTGACCATGCTGGCCATCGTTATATATAAATGAGCGCTCGTGAGTAAATCTAAATGTAAGATCAGTAACTCATGAATGTCAGCTCCTAGTACAATACAATTAATTACATTTTTTGTAGTGTACAAAATATGAATGTTTTTAAGAGTCTAATTGACATCTCTTGCAAACACTACTAGAGTGTTGAAGAAGAACTTCTGTAGAAGTGCACAGTTTATAGCACAAAAACACTGCAAAAAGAGGATAAATGAGGGGTCTATGGAGATAAGCAAGGTAATAAAATTAAGCTTAAGTTTGAGTCCTCCATGAAAAGCCTGACAGCCATCTACAGTTATTTCAAAAAATAAATTTATTAGAAACATTCCTTGTGCTCAAATACAGCTTGATTTAAATGCTTTTGTCATTTTTCCAACAATATTTTATGTACTTAATTATCATCTTAACATGGCAATGTAGCATCAGTCATGTTGATTAATTAATTAATTAAAAGGATTCTTTGACTTGTTAAACATTTATTAATAGTAATATGAATAATAAGAAAAATCAGTGTACTTGCATGTATATATATATATATATAAATGTTAATATGACATAAATGGAAGGTTATGGAGAACTTACTGTCTGAAAGAGATTTAATACATCTTCCACACATAACCACACATTCTTACAATGAATGGTAAAGTAATAGAAGTAAAATATGAAGAGCCAATAGTAGTAAATTTTATTCAAATAAGACCAGGTGAAAGCCTTCAGCAATAGATCAATAACACAGTGGCAGTGCTGTCATGCATTTCTTCAAAGAACTCAAAAGTACTGAAAGAATCCAAATACTATTTCTAATTAGTGCTTCAGCTGCTTTAGATGCATCATTGTTGAAACAGGTGTTCAATTGCATACACACAGCTTGTATAATCTCCATAGAAAATAACTGCCAACAGAATGGGATGCTCTGAAGGATCTGTTAATGAGCCAAAGGCCACTATCCCACGGTCATTTATGATCATCCAATACTTTTCAGATGAGTTGGAGTGGTGTGAGTAATCCAACTACCAGCATCAGTAATTTACCAATGTCCTTGTGGCTGAATGCAGTCAAACCTGGTTCGAAGGAAGTGTTTTGAGCAGAGGTGGCCTAATGGTTAGGACATTGCTTTTGGGATCTGAAGGTCACAGGTTCAAGTCCCAGCCCGGGGACTACTAAGTTACCCTTGAGCAAGGTACTGTACCGCTACAACCCGTGTGCACATGTGATGGGTTAAAGGCAGAGGTCACATTTCGTTGTTGTGCTTTTGTGTGTTCACAATGACAAACAGTCTCTTTCACTTCACTCTCACTTCATTTCATTCTCACAGCATTATCCAAAAATCTAGTCCCAGAAGAGTAGAGGTTGTTACTACAACAAAAGCTCTCAATTGATACCTCTGATTTCAGAGAAAAGTATTGGATAAAATATTTATAATGTCTATAAATGTTTTGACAACAGTGTTTGACAACTGCCACATGGACCATGAACAAACGGAAATCACATTTTTTGATTTGGTAGCAAATGTGTCTTTTAGGTAGAGCTCTTAATGGTCTTATGGAACTGATTTCAGCAATATTATCTGCTCACAAAAAGATGTAAAAAGATTTAACAGATTAATTTGTAGCGTTGGTCTGCAAGTCATGCATCATATTTAATGCTGGTAAACATATTAGAGGTCTGTTCTACTGCCAAGTGTGAAAATGGGCAGAGGGAACATTCGAAGTACTTTAGCAACAAACGTCTTAATAGATTTGAGTGGAACTCAAGAATATAGAACTCTGCATGAATACATGCACTAACATTGTTCTCATTTGAGGTACAAGCCATTAGGCTCATTACTTAGCAATGAATCAGTATAATGAACACAGTTGGAATTGGTATGGCTTTCTTTGGGGCCTTTGGCAGTTAAGTACTGGAAAAGGTTTGCTTACAGACTGTTAAATAGCACTGAACCCATAAGAACTCATGGTGCTGCCTCTCATTCTCCATATTGCATATATGAAGTTTTTTTTTTTAATGGGAACCTTCAATTTTTCACAGCTTACTGAAACCTTAAAAGTTAATCTGCCCTAGATTCGTATTTTATTTACATAAACATTTTAATTTTGCCAAGTTCTTGGAATGAATCCATTAAGGTCTTATTTTGCTGCAAGAGATAAAGTTATTATTCAGGTTGAAGTCTTCCTGCCATAATTATATCATCGGTTCTACCATGAATATTTCCCTGCAGATGTAAGACACAAACACTATTATGTGTGCTTATTTCCAGACAGAGGCTGATAAAATCAGCAATACAGAATATATTTACATATAAATAAAAATAGATCCAATTAAAGGGAGGTTTATTGGCTCAGCTCTACATCATCATCCAGAGTAATGGACAGGTAATAAAGTTGCCAGGATGGTGGTACATATATAAATGGTAATCTCGATAAATGCCGACATTATTCATGCTGCAGAATTTCACTGTATTTAACTTACATAAAGGCCACTGAAATCATCAGCAGGTAATCTCTTAGTAGAAACTGATTACTGCATTATCCATTTGAGTGAGTTCCATAGATAGTAATGGTCAACACTAGTGACAACTTGTGTGTCAGTACATGCCCAAGCTAAAATAGGACACCAAATTACAGGTTGTTATTTTCAGCTGTAATTAAAAATATTGGACTGATAATACAAACCCCAGTAATTTATGCACTGGCAACTGGCCACATCTCTTAAAAATCCATGCTGTTTGCTTCAGAATATCAAATTATGAGGAACTGAATCAAGTACCAAAAACCAAAAGCTGGGTTGCCAAAAGGGGGAGGGTGTTGGGGTGATTCCAAGAACTTAAGGACCAAGGACTGACATTAGGCTCATACTGCAGAGAAGCCCTTGCCCTCAGGGTTGTGGACCCAGGAGTGTGATGCAAAATGTGCTGCACTGTGAGCATACCCATACAGGGAGTTCTTGGAGAAAACAATCTAAAATAAAATATTACATAATATTGGGGACCCACTATTATAGTCTTTCATAGGGCCCAAAAAGTTCTAGCAGTAAACTGGCCAGAATTTGAACACACCATCACTGGATGCTGAGAGAAAGTGGAAAAGGTTCAGGTAGTCAGGCTCCACAGTGTACATCTCCAGCTGCTCATCCGTGCCTGCTACACAGTAACCTGCCATCAAGACCCACATCCAAGGCCAAACTGTGGAAATGAGAGAACAGGCTGCTCCATTATGGCTACATGAGGCCTAGTGACTTAAAATACTTTAAAATGAATCCTCTTCTGTTCTCTATTTTTCCTGTATTTCTTCTTCTTTTTTTTCAAGACTGAATGGTGGGTTTTAAATCTCTTCTGATGTACCACATATAAAAGCATCTGCAGCATAAGTAATCAGAGGAGACTTTGCTGCCATCCACAGGACGGTAAGATAAAAGCAGTCTCAGAGAAGCCAGAGGACTGAAAAGATAAAAGCTCATCTTCAGAATGGCAGGGCGAACAGTTAGTTGTTTCAGACTCTAAGCTGTATCTTGGATTGCCTCTAATTTGCACCCAAAAGACAAAGGCAGAACTAAGAAAAAAACATACCTGAAGCTAGTCTTTGTTCCTTCTGCTGAAACCATACTGTTGGTACAGAACAAATTGCTTCAGGCATCTGATAAAAAGTTCAGCAATGAGGTTAAGGGTGTATATTATCTACTTTGCTAGTTTAGGCCACACCTACATATCATTGCTGTTAGAAAAAAACAGCTCAGAATTGTAAAAACTCTACAGGTAAATGGACAATCATTCAACTTTTGGGCCATTTCTACTGCTCAAGTGGTCATCACACAATGTAAAGGTCAGATGGCATGACTATATTATGTTTAAAAAAATTACAAAATTTAAAAGAAAAAGATTTTTTTGAAGGGTTTTTACAGTGACAATGGGGTTGTACAAGAACGAAGAATGAAACCCAGGGAGCACATTTAGATTAAGAGTACCTGCTTAAAATTCCTGACATCTGAGTATAATTGAACACAACATTTGATAGGAGGGAGAATCAAGAATACTTCAGTACCCCCACTTCTGTTCTTTCATGAGACGCATGTGCAGCTATTTGGAAGTGTCCCATTTTATTGTCATCTGGGTCAGCAATGGGTGCACCTTAAATGTATTAAATTCTTTAATTAGAGGTGTCTGAACTCTTTTGGTCATATATCTAAATACAGAGGATTACAGTCTCTTCTCAGTGGTAAAGCAAGTGCACCCAAGTCTGTCCTTAAAGAAGATTCTCAGGGAAGAAGCTCTCTGCCATGGGGGAAGTGACGCTAGGAAGAGAATGATTGATTATGGCCTCTCATTGTCTACAGCTGTTCACAGCCAGGGTTTGCTTGTAGGCATTTGATTTCCGAAGCTCATAATCTCCTCCTCTTTTATCCTGTGAGCCCGGCCAGCCCTCACATTTTTAAATAATATGTGAACTACTCAAATAAAGTAGTTCACACACAATCCTGCATTTGTTTTTGTTGTTTTTTTTATACCTTTTTATGTGAAATTTTTATTCTTCAGGGTTACACAAGTGCTTTTATTCATTATCAGACTTAAGGTTAAAAACTGGATGAAGCAGGTCTAGTGTTACTAGAGTGGTTTTAAAGCTGATCCAGTTATGTTATGTTGGTCTCAGATGTGATGTTTATTGGTCATTTTGTTAGTAAATGTACTATAGGAAAGAATCACTGATCTATTTTTTTTTACCCTTAATGACAGGCTCATTAAGTTTGGCAGATATTAGCTGAAGTCAGCAAAATACATGCACACCCACTAACTAGGGTAGAATGCTTCAGTACTGGTTCTGTCCAAGCAGTTCTGGGGGTAACATATTACAGGGTAACAGAGTAACGTGCTACAGGAGTGTCTTTTTTTCTGTAATGAAGTAAGGTTTTGTGGTTCTGTTGTTTTCATCACATTATAGCTTCTGACTTAAGAGGTGCTATACTTGCATGCCTTTGACAGAACTGTTTTAAGGACGCATGATGAGTTTAAAACAAATGTCTTTGATAAAGATTATCTGCACTGGTCCTAGTATGGAATAACACAGTCTTGAGTGTAAATATAAATAGGGCTCAGCAAGTGCTGGAAACCATAGTGCAAAACCAACTGCAAAACTGGTGTTATTTCCTTTGCCACTGTTTTTAATGCTAGCTCAACCACTATGTGCCTTGTACACATACCATGATTTTAGGCAAGAAGACCAGCCTTGATTAACAGGATATGCACACTTGTCCTGACTGGTTGAATGCTGGGGGTCCAGTTTTCTTTTTTCCATCTATTCTATTGATAGCAGCTACAGTATGAAAAGAATTTCACCTCATATTATAAGACATGTTTTGGCTTAGCTGTTCCTGCCTTTAGGGATTATATTACTGCACAAAGTTTGAACTTCACTCTCACCTTTTTCAACAAGTTCCTTGCCCAGAATCATAATTCACTAGCTTATTTCTGTAATGATATTCCGAAGAATGTGAGCTGTAAAATGTAATTGCATTTTAATGACACTCAGAACGCTTTAAAGACATGAGGTTAAAGGTTATGGTAGCCCACATTAAGTAACGGTATCAAGTGAGACATTTCCATAAATTAGCATGATGGCCTGTGATTAGCATTTATGCAATTTGACTGCATCAAGTATTATTCATTAGTGTCTTTCAAAGAGTGTTTAGTTATTCTCCTGCCTTCTGTTTCCAGTGGTGATCATGACAAGTGTACATCAACACAGCTAGAACTTGTTTAAGACAGTGATGAGCCTCAGGTTCAGGTTACTCAAGTAATCTCACCTTTTTTATATTTATTTTGCATTCATCTGCTGATAAACACAGTGTGAAGTAATAACAATGGCAGTGGTGTGACTGAAAGTAAAAAAATTAAGCATTTAAAAAATGTCTTACGTCCTATATGTGCCTGTGTATAGTAATGCATTGTGCTATCAGTTGCTGCTCTAAAGTATTCATTCTTTAAATTAAACTAAATTTAGGTCCCAATAGTCAAATGTCATTTTCTTCATAAATTATCTCATTTTCTTGCAATTACTGTCCAGTGTCCACTGTTCAGTATTTAAATATTACAAAATACAAAAAGTATAGCTTATTCAGTGCTTATGCATGTATCACAATGTCCCAATTCAGTAAGCCCAGCAATTAAACATTAACAACTTTTATACTTCAACACATCTTTATTTGTATTCATGTAGTATTATAGACATGATATGTCCATATTTGCTCTACTTACACTCAACCAAATTTTTGTGTGGGATGTATTTTAAAACTAATGGGAAAACATGTATCAAAATGATCAACTGCATTTCATCACTTCCATTTAACTGATACAGTGCTCTTTACCAGGCCTCTGCTTAATTTGAAATTATGCTTCATGGCAGTGATATAAAAGAACAAATACAGTATCAGTAAAGTCAATACAGTATCATTTACTTCAACATCTGGCATCTTACAGATTAGGGGGGTCGTTCATAAAAACAACTGCTTTATAAATATGCTATTCAGTGCTTATGGATGTGTTATTAACACGTGTTTGTAGCCTTCAAATAAAATGTTACCGGTTTCTTTTTTCTGCAATGACATTGAGAGCACTTAACACTCTGTACAATCTGAAGTCTTCAGTCATAGAGGTCAGGCACTTGTTCTTGTGTCAGCAAGATGGGCTGGTTCTCAGAACAGCCAGGTGACAGACACTGCAAAGTGCATTAATCAAGAAAATGACTTTAAAGGAAGAAGTCAGCATCTGTAAACTCTTCATCTGCCCTTTATCACCATGCACAAAGTAAATAGATAGTTTATCATGTGCCGTAAACATACTTCAGTTCTTTGACTGCATTATGAAACCCTAACCTTGCACAGATATCAGTGGCTTGTTGTGATTGCTTTTCAACCATCAACCATTTTTCTATCAAACCTCTACAAACGGGCAGCAAGCTATGCTTTTTCACTGCCTCAGCTTTGATAGCTTTGTTTCAAAGCATGACCTGCTTACCATTGAACCCTGACCTATGTGAACTCTTACACTTACAAAAACGGTGAAAGTAGTTACATTCAAAGAAGTGGTTGAACTTCTTTGTGCACACTGCTTTGTTCACACTGCTTAATTCTCATCACCTTCACACTTGATGTGCCCTGTCTGTGACCCCTACACCACCAAGTCCGTAACACACAACCTCAATTATTTCAAATTCTTGACTGAACCATCACTTGGATAAGCCTCTGAGTTATAGCAAAAGAGCAAAACTTTCAACCTCTCAAAGCAACCTCTCGAGCACAAAACTGGTGCATTTTACATTATGTCCATTGAGTAGCAATACACTGAGTAGCATTCAAATAATACCTTTTAATATTTCAGTATACCATAAAACAGTCTGACTGAAGCAGATATGAATGATTATATCAGTATATTCATAGCCCACAAAAGATGAAGTAGATTTTCAATAATCTATCATTGTAGTGATCAGACTGATTATAAGTAATGTGTACATCAGTAGTCACTCAGGGGTGTAACCATACAGTCAACAGTTGTAAGGGGCAGGGCCCCTTTAAAAGACAAAGGGCATTTGTCTTCATCTGGTGGCTGGAGCCGGTAACTCCAGCATCACCCTCCAGGGCAAATGATTCACATGTGTTATGGATTAGGGAGGTGATTGCAGGAGTTACTTAAGCTCCAGGCAACCAGAGGGAGACATGAAACCACTTGTCTAAGCATGGTGACTGAGCATTTTGGGTATGCCTTTTTGTGAATTGACCTTAGCCTCAGCCTTATCCTTAGCCTTAGTCTGTGTTCTTAGCCTTAGCCCTGTGTATACCTGTTTGCACCTGTTTGACCCTTGGACTCTTTTTTTACTATGACTTTGGATTTCCCTTGTCTGCTTTGGTTGCCTGCCTGTTTTGATTAAACATTGGTTGGACTCGCATTTGCTTCTTGCAATCCTTCAAATCCTGACAGATGGCTTCGCTGAAAACCAAGGACGCAGTCACCCTGAACCCCCCGCACCCCGCAGAGAAGTTGCAGAGCAGCTTCGCCCCCACGTCAGGGAAGTGACCGAGCAGCTCCGCCCCCATGTCAGGGAAGTTGCCGAGCAGCTCCGCCCCCGCATCAGGGAAGTCACCAGGGGACTCCGCCCCCGCAATAGGGAAGCCGCCGTGTCCCACCCCCACGGCGCTGAAGCCGCCATATCCCACCCCCAAGTCTCTGGACCTTGTCAGTCTCACGTCAACATTGCCGTCAGTGCCCAGCTCCGCTCAGACATCACCGTCACTGCCCAGATGTCACCATCACTGCCCAGCTCAGCCCAGACATCGCCATCACTGCCCAGCTCCACCCAGACGTCTCCGTCTATGCCCAGCTCCGCCCTGAGCTCGCCATCCACGCCACGTTCCACTGGTGCACCACTGTCTCTGGCTCACTCCCCCGGATGTCACCGGCTTTGCCCTGTTCCCCCTGGATGTCGCGGGCACCTCCTGGTTTCGCCCGGACATCGTGGGCACCTCCTGCCTGCCTGTTTTGATTAAACAGTGTTTGGACTTGCATTTGCATCCTGCAATCCCTCAAATCCTAAACAGTCAACTCATGATTCTGTTTAGAGGTCACTAATTAAAACATTCACTGTATATTCAACAAACTAAGACTGAAAACAAACTTGGATCCCATAGTCCTTATTTATTCCTTTTAAGTCACATACATTTACCAAAAAAAAATCTACTGATTTCTTTACTTTACTGCAGTTTTCCCTTCTTCAGACTAAAGGAATGTAATGATACTGTAACGATCATGCCCTTGTGTCTCCACGTGTTTGTGTTGTTTTGGTTCTGCCACGTGTCTTGTCATCATGTTTAGTTGTAGCCACGCCTCCACCTGTGTCCCATGTGTAATCAAACGTTAGTCAGCTGTCCCCCATTTCCTGTGTCTATTTAGTCTCCTTAGTTTGGTTTAGTGTCGTGGTTTGTCTGTTGTATTTACTCTGGTGGTTTTCGTTCAAGTCGGTCGAGCTCCATGTTCATGTATCGTGTTTATTTTCTAAGTGTGGTGCTTGTGTCTTTTATTTAATAAATCAGTGTTTTCGTTTTAAAATGTCATCATCGCCTGCACTTGCTGCCAACACCACCCGCATTCATGACAGAACAAACCACCAGGATGGCAGCAGCAGGCGGAGGCTATTATGAGCTCAGCAAGGGAGCCGTTCGCGGCTGGTGAGATCGTGGAGGTAAGACTGAGGAGGGGTGGAAACTCCTGGGCGAGCTGAAAATAGCCCAGGAGATCTCTGGGGATGAGAGGCTGGAAGGGCTGGTGTCGTGGGTACTAGAGTACCTCAGAAAAACATTAGACTCCGACACTGGTGCTCCAGCTGAGTTCCCTGGAGAATCTAGCCCTTCCAGGAGCACGCCAGTTTTGGTGACTCCGTCCCCCCGCATGCCAGCCGCTGAGCAGCACAGCTCAGTGGCTCCCATACTTCCGGGTCAGCATGAGACCTCCTCACAAACATCACTGCAGCAGGCATGCGATGTAAGGAGGTCTCGACCCAGATGTCGGCGAGGGCACTGAGGGGAATGAGGAGCAGCGGTACACAAATGCCAGCGAAGCTGAAACAAGCGGAATTGGGAGCCTCCGTCTCCGAGCCGCTGACATTGCTGCCCGCTGCTCCAGGAAGCCCCGCACACACGTTGAGGAAGCAGCCAAACTCCATGCAACCTCCACATCGACAGCGTCTCTAAACAGCTTCACCCACGCATCACGAAAGTAGACATGCTCCACTTTTGCCTCCACGTCGCAGACATCGCTGAGCCATGCTTCCACGTCACAGACGTCGCCAGGCCATGCCTCCACATCACAGACATCACCAGGCCACGCCTCCACATCGCAGACGTCACCAGGCCATGCCTCCACATTGCAGATGTCACCAGGCCATGCCTCCACGTAGCAGACGCCTCCAGGCCATGCCTCCACATCGCAGACGCCGCCAGAGAGCACGCCCAGCCATCGCCAATCCACTCCACCCACACGGTGCAGGAGTCACTGTGCCCAGCCTCTGGGTCGCTGAGGAAGCCAGAGGGCTTCCCCAGCAGCACAATGACTCTGGAGCTGCATGGTCCTGCCCCCACGTCTGAGGAGCCAGTGAAGATTGCTTCAGCATTACTGCCTTTGTCTGGCTCCACCTGGACGTCGCCATCGCCACCTAGCTCCGCCCTGATGTCTCCATCATCGCCCAGCTCTGCCCCGACGTCTCGAGCTGCACCTAGTTCCCCCCGGACATCGCTGTCTACACCATATTCCGTATATACATCACTGTCTATGCCTTGCTCCCCACAGTCATCGCCGGCTCTGCCCTGTTCAGCTGGGTTGTCGCGGGCACTGCCTGGCTCCCCCTGGATGTCACGGGCGCCGTCTGGCTCCCCTTGGATGTCACAGACATTGTCAGACCCCGCCTTCATGCCTTCCAGGCCCTCTTTCCTCAGCCCAGGACCTCGTTCCCTTAGCCCGGGACCTTGTTCCCTCAACCCGGGACCTCGTTCCTCAGCCCCAGTTCTTGTTTACCCTGGTGTTCCCTGTCCTTGTGTCTATGTTTGACATTCTGTCCAGGTTGTTATCTCTGTGTTTTGTTTAGGTTCCTTGTCTCCATGCCTTGTCTTGTGTTCAGTGTGTAGCCTTCCTCCTAGGTCAGCGCTTGGTTGTGGTGTTTTTTTGTCACACCGGGACGTTGTGTAATGTAATAAATCAGTGTTTTCGTTTTAAAAAGTCATTGTCGCCTGCACTTGCTGCCAACACCACCTGCACTCATGACAGATACACTCAGTCCTTGATTTGATTCATAATCCAAATTACAATTTAGTATACTATCAATATTTAAAATTAAATTTGAATGGAGAAAACAGAGTGTATACAGTTGTGGTACAATTTACCAGTTAAACTCGAACTGGAAGGCAGGGAGAGGGTGATGAGCAGGGTTGTTGATTGGCAAATGTTGAAAAGTATAAACAATATAGTTACATCAAATATCATCATAGAGTTGACTTATTCTCCATGTTGCACTGTCATGTAGACAATGCGTATTGTGTCATTTCTACACTGCAATCTCACAATATTCCAACGCATTGGAATGGGCAGTGGTGCCCTAGTGGTTAGGACCTTGCCCTTGTGAACCAAAGGTCACAGGTTCAAGTCCTGGCCCAGGCACCACTAAGGTACCCTTGAACAAGGTACCGTTTTGCTACACTGCTCCCTGGGCGCTGTTGATAGCTGCCTCTAGCTCAATGTGGTCATTTCGTTGTGGTGCTTGAGTGTGTTCACAGTGACAAATAGTCACTTTCACATTGTTACATCCCTAAAGCCACCAGTTGTTAAATATAATAAAATAAAACTGATTATCTGAATGAAAATGCTCTTCTAATACATGTCCATTGTGAAATCATTTGTTTGCCAATTGGGTGATGGTTTCAACTATGCTAACAATAGAAATGCAGTTTCACAGTAGTGGTCATTCTGCAAGACAGTCATGCACAGTGGGGCCCAGAATACCACTAGTGATAATTTCTTGTTTGCATTTTTTAAATATAATGTTTATCAGTACAAATCATATATTAGCATAACAATTTGAGTGAAAATTGTACCTGATATTGAGAATGTATTAGTATTTGGTGAAGCAAGTAAATACAATTGCGAAAATGACCATATTAATTTTGTGGTACATTAATTTCTTTAAGTCTTAAGCTTTCCATTGAATCACATTCAGATGGCACTCAGGTAGATCTTGATTTGTATACATTCATTTGACAGTAGATGACTGGAAAAAGTCGTATTTACTAATGAATCTGATTTTGAGACTCATAGCACTGATAGAAGAGTTTATGTAAGGAGATTGATTGATAGCACCATGCATCAAGTCAGCAGTGAAGCATGATGGTGAAAATATTTAAGTCTGGCAGTGTTATGGCTACTCTGGAGCTGGGCACCTGCCAGAATCAAGTGCACACAGACAAAGAAGAAGTACTACTGCATTCTTCAGAGACCTGCCATACCCTCTGGTTTGGACCAAGGGTGGAGGAAGATTTATACTGCAGAAGGATAATGACCCAAAACACACCTCAAAGCTTTGTAGTAGCTACTTGCTGACCAAAGATCAAGACAGCACTCCACAGTCACCTGACCTAAACCCCACTGAGAATTTATGAGGGCACTTGAAGACAGAGAAGACCAAGCATGTCATTACATTATAGCAAAAGCAAAAAAACAAAAATGGATACACTCGGAAATGCCCTTTTTGTTTTGTTTTTTTTAAACAGAAGATATAATGGATTCAAAAAAGTCTCCCACCCTAACAAAGCCATCTTTGTTCCTTCTGCTCAGAAAAACTGGGAAGAGCTAATTCCATATATTACATATTATATCCATATTATACACTTCATTTGTTTCCCATGTACACTACCATACCACCCAGACTGGAGTAGATGCATATTGTCCTCAAGCACTGTCCTTTTAAAATAATATCCATGAGTTTAGGAGGCAGATGTTTCTACATTTTCATAAATGCCAGGTCATTGCCCCTAAGTACTGTAGGTAATCATGCATGAGAAAGTATCCTAAATGTTTCCCTACACCATCTCGCTCAGCCAGTTATGAAGAATACATTTCCTAGCTAAACGGAACAATTTGTTTGTGATGTAAAGAGGACAGTGACATTGTATTGGAGGCCCAAAAACACACCTGTTTTTCTTTTTTCCAGTTTCCTCTCCTTCTTCCACATATGAACTACACCATCCAAGCTCTGACACTGTGAACCTTGAGAAAGTACAAATTAGTACATTTAGTACATGTAATACAAAAACGAGCTGCATTTCTTGTAAAAATGAATATTTGTCATTGTAACACACTCATTCACACACAAAGTGCACAACAAATGTGACCTCTGCATTTAACCCATCACATATGGAGCAGTGGGCAGCTATGAAAAGCACCTGAGGAGCAATGTAGTGGGACGATACTTTGTTTAAGAGTACCTCAGTGGTGCCTGGACTGGGAGCCAGACGAAGGACTACTAGGCCATCACTGTTTTGATAAAAATTTTCCGCCTCACTATATGAGGAGATGTCCAATTATTTTTTTCCAAAGATTCAAATTCTTTGTCAAATTATGATGATTTTTAATGAAAAACATTTTGTTAAATTCATGAAAAATGCAAAACAGAAGTTCTCAAACCTTTGGCCCTCATGGTACACAAAAGAAAACAACTGTAAAATAAAACTGAAAACTGTTAACTGAACATAAATTCATATGATATACATTGCTTTTTACACTGTTCGCAATGATCTGCCTCCATTTTGATTCCAGTTATTAAATTATTGAGCCATAAGAGGAACGCATTAGAAAGGCTGTCCATGTCTGCATTGGAGGTCAACTGGGAAAAAGTCAATGCACAATGGCTTGCTTTCCCTGCTACTCCTCAATGACCTCTCATTACCGCAGGTGAGATGTGACGCATCTGTTATTGTCAGCGCTGCCTTCGTCCCTCCTCTTTACTCGTTTTCCCACACGTCTCTGAACTCCAGCTCCCCAGCCAGTGACATTTGTGCCATTCAGTACAGCTGTTGCTAATAACCGAGGTCATACACCTCACAGAGAAAGCTCACACCCTGACATTTCCCCCACTGCATGTAATATCCAATCATTGTGTTTCCAATAACAGACAGGTCACCACCTACATTATTAAACAGGCGCTTGGCTTTTGTTGCAAACACTCTGCTCACAGGATCTCATTTTCAATAAAATGGATGTTTGCTTAAAGAAGAGGTACAAAGGGAAAGATTTGTTTGGATAAGAATGTCATTCATTTCTAGAAAGATTATGAATTATATTTGAAAATATTACATTATGACACTGGTGGTGTAAGGGCTGAGCAAATACTCAGTATTCTTAGTATTATGCAACCACACAGTGGTTATGAATTGTGACAATAAATTGTGATGGTCTTCAAAAATGGATGTGGATGTGGAACTTCAAAGATATGTCACTGCTTCTGAGATTCTGTCAAAATGTAGGTTTTACAAAAAATTTGACAGTATTTCTTGGAACATCACTTGTCTGAAAGCTTTTTAAAATATCACTTAGATGAAACGCCTGTAAGCAATTGTGTGGGCCTAGACTGCTGCACTAAATGCACTGCATGACCAAAAAAGCCACTTTCATTTTCAAGCAAAAACAAGCAAATAATTCTGTGTGGTAATGATGGCAGAGACTTCACAACTTAGCAGAGAAAGCAATTTGCACACTGAGCAATCCAAAAAGCCCCTTCTGGAAATATTTTGGATTTTGGTCAGTAGACGGCAAAATTCCGGAGAAGCAACTGCAGTTAGACTACCATTCCTCTTATGAGCATAATGCACAAAAAGATATTTGGATGGTTTTAACCTATGTGTTTTTTGAAAAAGAAAATCAATTGTCACTTTTGGTCAATCAGTCAAAAAAAAAGTCAAATAGCGCTATTGTCCATTAATATTCTTACACAAGTGAGTAACAATAAATTTACTGAAATTTTTGTAACTGTAATTGCATCATTTCATTTGAAAAGTTAGTTACATTATTTGTTACAGCTAGTAGTGGAAGTAGTGAAATTACAGTAACATTATTTCCATCCCTGGTTCCACTGCTAAAGAAAAGTACAGAGATCATCAGTTATTAAATAATCAACATGCCAAAAAATTTATTGTATGATTAAAGGGTCACCTGTATGTGCATGTGTATCTCTATTATGTTGCTCTGTCATCAGCTGACTTTGCTTCACAGCTTCACAGTATAGTAGAAAATGCTCAAGAACAGTGCAAACACCACTAAATCTTTGACCATTCTCTAGTAACATAAAAAAATGCAAAAAAAAGTGTACAGGTATGACAATGCATCTTTGCCAGTTGGTTTCTTATATTCTTACAAATACTGTTGTATAGCACACAAATCACATTTAGATATGCCAATTGATATGTTATTATTAAAATGTTTATTTAATTGTAAAGGCAAACTCTTAATAAAGGTTTTACAGGGCAAATGGTTAAAGTATTGTTTTTTTATTCTTAAATCAATAGAACACTATGCAGTGTGTTTTTTTGTACAAATAATATAAGCCCAGTGATGACCAATGTATCAGAAATCCTTCTGTTAAATCTTTAAAAATGTAGTAAGGAGTAAACATTTCATGAAATGCAGGTAGTTGCAGTGTTGCAGAAGCTGAGAGTTTGAGTTCTGAAAGTAGGGAAATCTGATTTTGAGAAAAACATTTAAAAACAGACCTGCATTTTCTAATAATTTTTAATTCAGAGAACACACACCGTTTGCATGAATGATGTCATTTGTCTAAAGGAACTAAACATTTCTAGATATTGATTAGATATTTACAGGAAATTAACTTTCTGTATTGACATAACTTAATGTTTCTAAATTTTAGAAAATGCAGTTAAATGCAAGTGAATGTGAACTGACTAAACCTGCTAAAATAAATATACGTATTTGTAATAATAATAATTATTAATAGCTTATTATCCAAAAATCATAGAAGCTGTTGTTGTAACTTATGTTATGATAAGCTTTTTGTATATTTGGGCAATGTTGTAAAGTACACAGTTGCACCGACTGTAAACATTGCCTTTATACAGCATTGGACAGTGTATGCAGAAGTTTATGCAGTGTTCACAGAGACGCATGCTGAATTTTAAATAATGCAACTTTTACAAAGGTTAACAAGCCTTCTGACTTCATCAATATTCAGTGGCCAGGGTGGCCTCTCAGATTAAACTCATCTGTCACGCAATGACCTGAGGAGAACAAAAAAGAAAGCATATTTCTATATAAATCACACGCAAGCACACACACCCAAATCCACACACACACAGTTGCAAACAATGGTAGCTTCAATTGTCCCCAACTATAGTAGGACGTTCTATGATTCAGACAAAAGGAGCTGGAAGCAATTAATTATAAGTACTTAGAACCAGAAATTTTATAACCAGTGGAGGTTTTCAACATGCATCCTATCAGGGGTGGCATGAGTGCTCACAAAAAAAAAAAATTTAATGATTTTTTTTTTTTACCTATTTGCGGGGAGTGGGCTCCCTCCATTTACTCACTGCAAAGTCTCACACAGGTTGTGGAAGAAAGTGGAGGAGGCAGGAATTCTCTGGGCCTTGTCCCCCAGCTTGCTGGAGCAGCCGGGAAAGAAGTTGGTTATCATGCACAAGTTGTGTACCTTGTAACATTCATAAGCACCTTACTAGTCTTGTAAATATTTCAAAATATAGTGGCCGGCAACCGCACAGCATTATGGATGTTTACCCCTCTGTAATTACTCACTGTGACCCCCCGACCATTACAATACTAAACAAATATGCACAAGGTGAGTTAGTTTAAGTTGTCTTGGCTCTAGCATTGGAGGATGGTTATTGATATTGTGTCAAATAAACACAAATGTAGGGGAAATACCAGAACCCAATTTAGGAAAAGGAGAAAAGGAGAAGAAAAGAAATGAGCCAAAGATAAAAGTAAGTAGCTGTGTCATTTCTTGGAGTTTGATCAGTATTTTGCATGTTGTAACAATCATGCCCTTGTGTTTCCATGTTGTTTTGGTTTCGGCCACGTGTCTTGTCATCGTGTTTAGTGTGTAGCCACGCCCCCCAGCTGTGTCCCATGTTTAGTAATTCATTAGTCAGCTGTCTCCTATTTCCTGTGTCTATTTAGTCTCCTTGGTTTGGTTTAGTGTTGTGGATTGTCTGTTGTATACTGTTGTTCCAGTCGTGCTTCGTTGTGTTAGTCTACCTAGGACAACAGTATTTTATTTTCAGTAGGCCTACAGAGCTACAGCTGACTTAGTAAACATTAGACCATTTTGGAAACTGTAATCTTTTACACTACTGCATTATTTAATTTTGTGATGTAGCATGGACAGGGGAAGGTGTGACAGTGTGTGTGTTTTGTGCTGGTGGTGGTGACAACATAATTTTAGTACAGTTTTTTTACTCAGTGACAAAGAGCAAGTTTGTTTGTATCTTCATGTGACACAAAGGCTGTGATGCATTTCTACTTGCCTAAGTCTATGTTTTAATCCATTCAAACTGAGCTTTATTTGGTAAGACAACTCAGTTGAGCTTTCTAGAGCAGGGAAATGCCAAAATGTGTTGTGCCAAGCTCAGTGCTAACTGGGGTTAAACAGTTTGACTTTAAGCCTAACATTACACCAGATTCTTCATTGGGCTGAGTCTGGGCTGTCTGGGTCTAGTTTGCATATTTTGAGTCAGTAACTGAGAAACAAAACAGAGTAGTGTGTAGAGGCATAGAATCATAATTTGTTTGCCCCTGTTAAAATGATAGATTTGACAAGTCATGTCAAATTGTCTAAACTCAACTCTGGATGGAATCTAATAATGCCAACTGGCCAATGAGTCCAATAGTCAACAAAAACACAGTAAAAACAAGTACAGAAAGAAGATAGTGAACAGATAATCTTGTGTATGACATGAAGCTTTTTACCTATAGGTTCATGATATGAGCACAGTTGAGTACCTACATGAATTACTTCACGTCTCACATCCATGACCTCAACCAAATGTGTGATAGTATAAGTCCATGCTTTTAATGTTTTATGGGCCCGGGGGTCTGAATTCAGGTTGATGTTTTTTGTTTGTTTGTTTGTTTTTTAGAACATAATGACATATACAAATCTTTTCATGGCTTAGGATTGTAAGGTTTTATCTGACATTTTTGATTATAGTAAATAATTTAATGGTGATCATTGTTGCAGTGGTGATTTTTTACATAGAAGAATAAATATTTAAACGTTCTATCAAAGGTTCTATGTTCTGCCCAATCAGTACAGTTAATGAATGTAGGATAAACAATTCAAATGTCTTCAAACACAGTAGGCTGCTAATAGGATGTAGCTAGCTTTGCTATAAAGTCTAGTTAATTAATATTTAGACTTTTTAATCAGTTTTGTAAAAAAAAAATAATAATAGAAAAAGGGTCAGGATACTATCAGCTGACCAACTAATTTAAAACATAGAGCATTTTCAAGTATGATTTCAAGCACTTATCTAGCTAGCATTTGCTACTCTTTTCTAATGTGATGCTACAAAAATTTTATGTTTTTGGATCTAATGTGCAATAACATTCCTTATTGGTTCTGCTGATTGTTAGCCAAGTAACTAGATCTTTCCCTATATAATACTGCCTGTGTATTTTGCCATCAAAGATTATTAGGGAATTCACTTGTGCTGTCTTGCATTTTTAATTTTATGAATTTTAACAAGAACAATAGGGCGCATGACATCCTGTAGCCAAAAAGGCCACAAACAGGTAAAAGCAGTTTTGGAATTCAAGACATGCACAAATACACTTCAACAGCCCACCCACACTACCCACTCAGTGCTCAAAAGCATACACACAGAAGTGCAAGGGAATGAAGGGATCCCGAGGACTCCACTGGGTGACAAGCTGCCATTTTTCACTGAAGATGTTGAAACTACTCACCTAATGTTGACACTGGAAGCTGTGATTTCCATGTAAGAAAGCAAATTGCACCCATGATAAAGTGGCCACAGATGATGGTCTATTATGCTCCCCACTTTCTTTTTGATCATGCTTACTCCAGTTTGTCTGTGTGTGGCAGAGAGAGAGGCAGAGACAGACTGGGGGGTGGTGGTGGTGGTGGTGGTGGTTGTTTGGGGGGGGGGGGGGGGTTATAATGACTTCTAATTAAAATGTTGAAAAGACAAATTTAGTTTGTGTCCAAGCTCTCACTTTTCACCATGTTCCTAATTTCACATTTCAGATGGACTACTGAAAACTTTATTAATGTACTGAGAGAAAGAAGAAATGTTGTTTTTAACAACCTTAATGATGGGTTGGTATCAACTGATATTTTCAAAACAGCAACATTTTACAGAGAGGCTGACAGAGGTAGTCCTGGAACCTTAGCAGGAGTACTACTTCCCATCTTCCTGTCATATTCTGCTCAAGTGGCCACCCCCAACACACACACACACACACACACACAAACAGTATAGTATAAAGCTAAGAAGGATCCAACCTCACAACAGTAATCACAGAAGAATTCATTTGTCAGCACTGACAGGCTTGTATATTCTAGAAATGTATGTAAATGTCTGTTCTATTTAAAATGATGCCACTTTACAATACGACTACCATTTTAAGGGGGTAAATGGTCTAATATTTAATTAAAACCCTTGAAAATCATTAATAAACACTTAAAACATATATAAAACAGTCAAACTGCTGCTTGCCAAATAGTGAGCCCACATTGACCTAGTATATTGTTAAAGCACAGATCTTGCTGGTTACTCACTGTCTTCACAATCATTGCTGCTCTTTTGATTTGTCTTATAACTGTGTAGGGTTTAAGGCATTTATGCACAAATCCTAATCCATTAATAGTATTTTTAATCCCTTCATAAGTACAGTCTTGTTAAGTGATGTGTTGTCATACTCGCTACCATCAATGTCATCATACATGATACATACAATCACACACACATAGAGCATACACATTACAAACATACAGTATACACTACAATACATAGTGCAGAAAATCAAGCCACTCATTGGGCCTATCAGGGCTAAGGGTAAGGATTTCACTGTTCATACTTTACGAGTACTAAAGAAAAGTACAGGCAACATGTTAATGCACTGAGTAGCTACTGGCTATTCAGTGGCTGTATGGCCTGAGGAAAAAAGCTGGACCTCTGAAGAAGTCTCTTTTTCTCTCCCTCAGAGATGTGTATATGTCCTAAATAACTCATCAGCACTCTAGATGGGGTTTTGGTGTTCCTGTAATTGAGAACACTTCTATTGATTCTCCATTTAGCCTCTGATTCTGTGTCTCTAAGCCATCGCATGCTCTTTAACACATACACTGTAATGCTGAGCTGATGCACTCCAGCTGAATAATAACTGGTAACTGCTGGAAATTAACAGTCATACAATTGTATGTCATTTGGAGCCACGCATTTATTTATTTTTCTTAAAAGCTCAATAGCTCAAGAAAAATTTTCCTATGACAAAGGCCTGTCAAATGGAACTGTATGTTAATCCTCAAATTTAAATCACTGTCACATCTGTCTTTCTGTGCCCACTAACCATAACTTATTGTCTAACTAACCTTAACAAAATGTCCTTTGAATTGTTTGGAATCTAAAACCATTTACTTGTCTTAAAAAAAAGCTTATTCAAATGTGTCCCCACTGTGAAGACTTCCAAAGATCAGAACCATTAGCAGAGTTTGATTAATTCTGACTGAATAATTCATCTGTGCTATTGACATTGCCAATGTCAGTAAAGAGTTCAATCGTGAAACTGCTCAACGGCTGCTTTACCAGACACGTGCCTAATCAATCAAGGCTTTTCGAACAGTGACGTCACACATCTGCGCTCAGGGTGACAGAAGCTGTTGAAAGTCACAGTCTCTAATGACAAAGCCAGAGTTATGGGCTTTGAGTTTAAAGTGACACCTTTAGATGCAAGTGAGTGCCACAACTCCCATTTAATACTGTTGTTTAGGGCCCTAAGCTGCTCGTTATGTCATTTTGTTTATGGGCTGAAACATTTCTGTAATGGTACGCTTGGCAAATGCTTAGTCCATCACTCTTCACAATGCCAACTCCTTTTTTGACAGTGTGCTCTTGTGAGTCACAAGGCCTGGATGGCTGTGCATTAACGGCGTCACATCACTGATGAATATCTACAGGAAAAAGCAACTTAATAGAAGGTTTCTTGTATATATAAAAGCACTGAAAAACAGCTACAGCTTGTAAGATCATACTGGTTATGTTTCACAACTCTCCACAGAAGACATTATAGAAGGCCTTGCCATGTCATGTGTGGTGGAATGAACCTGTTAACTAAGTGAAAATGTTTTCAACTTACAACAAAAAGCAATGCCAACTACAATGACAACTATATGAACCTGCTTTATTACGGACAGAGATTAATGGTCCTCATGGTCTATATGCATCGACAGTGAAGCTTTTTTATGAGTATATACAACCACATCAGCATTACTGCAAATACAAACCCTTTTATGCAAATGCAGTCCCCTTGGTTTCTGAAATAAAATGCTACATTTACTCCTCTCTCATTAAGGCCAAACTTGAATATGAGATATTTTAGGGTGATGCTTCTGTCCATGAATCACTTTCTTGAATTATGGTGCCGGTCGTGTTAAAAGCATCGCTCTTGTCATCTTTGTTGTTCCGTTAGTGGAGGCCATTTGCTGTCCCTTAGACAAAGCTTTAATCGTCAGCAGTGAGCAAAAGTGATAAAAGCACTGTGCACCTCCATTTAAAAACAGAACAGCACAGATCATTTTTCTTTCAGGCATGAGATTTTTATAAACTCAATCTCACAGCCTCCCAGCAAGCTTTACAGCCTCTTCACCAGACTGTCACTGTTTAAATGATTAAGAAACCTGTCAATATTGCTGAGGAAAATAAATCTAAGATGTGGGATGATGCCATCTTTCTATGCTTCTTAGAAGAAAAAAAACGGAAGGGTTTATAAAGATGTTTTTATGTAAAGTCACTACAAAGAACCTGTAGAATTATTTAAAGATTCTTTGCAGTTCAGAAAAGGTTCTTTTTTATTTACCTTTCTAAATACGCTGCAGTTGCCTCCATAAAGATATGATGATATAAAGGTATGTATGAAAAACAGACCAGGGAGCAGAATACTTTTATTGGTAAATGCAGAAGTAGTAAAAGTGCAGCATGATTCACATAGTTACCAGAGAAACACTATGTTTTCAATTGAGGTCCTTGATCAGCTGTGCGATCAAAGTGCTTCGGGATGCTGCAGGAAGGGAGAGCAGTTGATAGTAAAAGTAGTTTGTGTTAGCATGGTGAAGCATGGCATTTATCCCAAGGGTTTCTAAAGCTGCAACAGAGTAGATCAATTCTTTCTGCCTAAGTTTCCTCTTGTCATTGCTGCCATAGCAACAACTAGCAGTACTAGCACAAGTGTCATTAATGTTGTGTCCATTGCTGGTGAAGCGTCTTGCCACTGAAAATTGTATTATATTATTCATTGCATACAATACAATGACTTGCACTTATGTATGAGGAGCAATAAGGTTACTATAACTGATCACTTAGTGCTAGACCAATTAGATTTAGGCTATTATTTTAAATATTTTTTCATTTGATTATTTTTTAAATGTTTTTGTTATTTGATATAATCAATACAAATAAATGTATAGAAGGATCACAATAAAGGAAATATGTTTGGGTTTTTTTTGTTACGTGTGTGTGTGTGTGTGTGTGTGTGTGTGTGTGTGTGGTACCTGTCTAAGGTGTTTCTCTGACTTTGGCCCTATGAGCACTGGAATAGGCTCCAGCACCCACTGTGCCCCTGGCTAGAATAAGCAGCTCAGATAATGGATGGAAGTTCAGATGCCAACAGGGTTCACTGGCCCTCGGTAAGCAATCACAAATCCCTTAGTGAAAAAAATTACAGTGAGTGCAAGATTTTTCTCATAGCAAATATGATATGTAATTCATTAAGATTAATTAATGACAAATCAAATAATTAAATTGCTTTTTTTTAAACACTGACAGCCCCAATGCATGTGTATAGTACCTAAATTAGTCCCTTGCTACAAATCATACAACATTTTTTAACTATAACCAAACCTTCCAGAATCAACATTATACTTCTAATCAGCATTCATTCTAGTTTATGGTTCCTGGCTTTACAAGAAAGAAACATGTAAATGGAAAAGTTTCAACTAACATGACCAAAAATAATCTGTTTTTATTTTTGCTAAGTCTGGTGTTCATTATCATAGGACATCACGATGCTCCAAATGGCTCTTTCATTTTGATAATTAGTTACAGAAATAAATCTTTTGTTTTCTTCTACAAATAGACCATGGAAATAAAATCACATTATCTACAATGCCTTTGAATGTCATAAAAACTGCAATGGGAGGATGTTCATCTCTTCATGCAATGCAGCATGCTCGCTAATTACACCATTGTGACTCATGCTAGTAGACCTTGGTGTCGCAGATTGACCTGAGTATATTTCAAATTTCCCAGGCTTTATGTTTTTTTTGTTTGTTTGTTTTTTTCCATTCTGTGTTTTTAGCTGGAGCTCATTGCACTAAGAAGAGAGCCAGCAAAAATTAAATGTTAATTATACCTCAGTAATGTTAGGTTAAAGTTAAAAAAGTGTTCTTGGTCATTTCGTAACGATTTCATTTTAACTACCTCAGTCTTTATCTCAGTTTCGGTGTATCAGTCAAATTTGACATAAATACTAAACCTGAAATAATGCATACTTTATTTTGTTATGTTTTATTTAATGTGTACATCTACAAAGGGGTCTGTGTATATGTTAAAGTGATACTTTTTATGCACAGAAGTGACTCAAAAGGATAGATATCACAGTGAATATTTGTCATTCATTCTGAATGCAATTCTTAGAACTCCACCCAGCTACACACCCTTATTCTCACCCATGCCTGTGTCTTGTACTCCGATAACTACTGTTTGTTTGGGGAAAAAACTAAACATGAAATATGTCCTCTGCAAAATATGGCACATTTTATATATTTAACTAGTATGAAGAATTATTTAGATACATTATGATTGAATGATGAACTTATCTTTACTTAAAGCTCATCAAACTTCTTCCATATGACTGTAGTTCTGGTCTTGTATCTGTTGCCTGTAATTCTGAGCCCCATAGTCAAGTTTTGTTTCAGTGCCTGCTTTTAGATGTGTTTCATTGGGATATTCTGAATTATAAATGATAGAAGGCTTGAACCAAAAAATAAAGATATTTCTTGATTCTTAGCATTAGCTCAACAAACTTGATGTCTCATTGTCCACTGAGGAGAAAACTTTGTGTGGAAGACAATGAGTCTACTGCTCCACCAGTTATCTGAAGTGTTAGAATTCATTAAATATAAACATAAAATAAAGTGTACTTTCAAATATATAGTATTTGAGCTGCTAATATCCATGTTAGATATTTTAAAATTCAGTTTAAATATACATGCATTTTAATATTCTGAAAAAAAATTCACACAAATCTTCAAATGATGATACATCTACCTGAGCCATTTATCCTAATTAGGACAAAAGGCAGCGAAAAACCCTGAATAGATCACCAGTGCATCACATGGCAAACACTTACAATAACACATAGGGGCAAATTGGCATCTCCAGTTCACATGATTGGTATGTGTTTGGACTGTGGAAAGCAGCAAGAACTCCTGGCAGAAACCCATGAAGACATTGAGAGGACATGCACACTCCATACAAAAAGAACCTTGTCCACAACCCCAGATCATCTCACTGAGAGGCAACAGTGCTACTCACTTTGCCACTGTGCTTTCAGACTTTTCCAATACATATTTTTAGAATCAAAGGTCTATTATTTAATCAACCCACCACCTTTAGCTCTGCTTTTAATGAGCTGTTAATGAGCTGAGTAATTGAATCAAGTGTGCCGGGAGCAGGGAAAACCCTAAAATGTGCAAGGCAGAAGTCAGTAGTCTTGGTGAACACTGCACTACACACTAGTATTAAAAAAAATGAGATAATGTTGTAGAATAAAATCTAGCAAAAATTCAGCATTTCGCATTATTTAGATATTTAGAATAGGGTTAAGAATTGAGAATTTCTTCTAAATGTAGTACAGAAATATGTAAGCAAGAATTGTAGAAGAGTTTCAAAACGTCCTCAGCCAATGAGATCTCAGTTTAGCAGCTTGGCACAATTTGCTTGTATCAAGTGTGGTGGAGATAAGCGTTCCTTAGGTTTGCTAAAACTTCTAAAATACAGTATGAAATGAATACATAAGGCTGAAATAATTATGTTTCTGTTGTGTTCGGACATTTTCAGAAAGACTGACAGAACCAAAATCTTAACTTCTGCCTGCCATGTTTTCTTACAGCAAATATAAAGTATATCAGTGCACAGCCATCCATGGTAAGAGAGGGTAATAGAGGCATACTGCTCCAGTATGAAGTGTTAAGTATGGCCTTACTGCTATGTCCCATCTTGCACTTACAGTAGCTTGATCTCTTGAGACTCCTCCAGCTTCCCACAGGGTCCTCTGTCCTTGAATATAAATGGATGACATCTATATTTAAAGCAGTTACATTATTAAAGTCTCGCTTCTGTCCCAGCCCATTTTCTCCAGTCTCGTTTTGATTCACACTAGCTAGCTGGAGTCAATGAGAGTCATGCTCTCCGCATGGATTTGTTCAAAGGCATCTTTTTCTCCCCAAAATAAGCTGATCCTCAGCCAGTTGTGCAGCTGCAGCTGACTTCAAAGGCTGCGCAAGGCTCAAGCCTCCAGATTGGCCTGAATCTCCCACTCCTGGGTGCAGATAAGGGGCTGGAGGCAGGAAGGTGAGCTGCAGCAGAAAGGGCTGTACTGGATAACAGACAGCCTGCACTGGAAACAAATATTTCAGCAAATGACTGATCCCCATGACAGTGAAAGCTAAATCTGTATCTTTAGCAAGGAGCAGCCACTTCTGCCACAAACCTTCTGCTGACATCACATTGTGTATTGTGAAGCCAGACAATCTGTACTCAAATGCAAGACAAATGTGTATAAACATGATAAGGCATGTTTGGTTTTGAAACATTATCAGGACATGGTATCATAATACATAAAAGTGAATGTGAGGTCTAACCTATACTAACTATACTAATCAGTACTATTGCTAAAAGCACATATTGAGGACACACATTGTGACACTGTAGGAGGCCCTTCAGTAGTGAAGTGATGAAATGACATTTCTAGCTTACTACTGGATGCATTTTTGTATTTAGCAAGCTTACACAACAAGCACCTTTTTTAACATAAACAGAACATGGCAAATTATTATTGAATTTCTGCATAAAACAGCAATACACCTGAATGTCTGCTGCAAGCAGTTATAAACTAATTCTCTACTCCAAACGCACACGTACGTCACAGTTTGACTGTATAAGGCTTTGTGTATATAAAACTAAAACATTCATTTCCATGTTATATACAGTATTTTACAATGGCTTCAATTAGTCTGTTTGCTTTACTGATAAGTAGGCTGTACATTAGGGGCCTAAAAGAATTAGCCCAAATGTGGAACAGATAAAGGAAAGTTTCAGTACATTAAATATGTCACAGTGCACATAGAATGTGTACATTAGCAGCCTGGGCTAGACGTACATCAGTTCCATCTTAGGCCTGGTCTACATGTGCATGGGTGTTTTTAAAAACAAAGCTTTTGTTGCAGATGGCATTTTATGTTAGTGAAAACTGATATTTTGAAAAACTCCTTCCAGGGTAAAGATATTTAAAAACTCAAAACCGGAGTCTCAACAGTGGAATAAAGATTGATTCCTCTCTGCCTGCTGTAATCTCATCTGATATTTAGCCCACGGCCTTGCTAAATATACTGGTAGAGCTACCTAGCATATGGATCCACTTGACTACCAGATATCAAAATCTGATTCAAAATTGATAGCAAGATAGCGTTATCAAACAGGAAAAAAACAGTTCACTGACCAACTAAGCAGACTGATATTAATGATCTTTTATGTGCATCTAACATTTCATTAATGCACAGCATTTTACAAACAGCAGAATTAAATTGATAATATTGGTGCACAGCACTGCCATCGTCGAATCTGCTTTGTCCCCACCTATAAACTTCTGACCTGAAACTGTCTTGTATAGTCCCTTATCCTTTATAGTCTTCTCTCTAGGCCTGCTCCCATGGTTGATTCTTATTCACACCTCAGGAGAGACTCTAAAGAGGGGGACTATGTGCCCCTGCCCTAATGTCTGATGTTTTGTTTACATCCTAGCCCCGGCTTTCCCGGCCCTCTTGTTTTGTTTCACCTGTTTCTTATTCCTTGTGTTCCTCCCCTTATCAGATGTCTTCTATTACCTTGTATAGTTAAGCCCTAGTGTTGGTGACTTGTGTTTGTCTGTTCTCTTGTTGTTAATCATGCCAGCTTCCCATCATTATTTAATGTCCTGTTTATTTACAATTGAAACTGGACTTTGCACTTATGTCCAGTCTGCACACCTCATTAAAGAATGAGATTTTTAAAGAATGAATCAGAAAAACCCTTGTTTTAAAAATGTTCATGTGTGTGTGGACTAGGCCTAAGCTCATTCTAATTTAACTTTCTTATTAAACTTTTTTTCTCTGAAAGAGTGGGTTTAGCCATGCTTGAATATACCAGCCACACCAGCAAATGTTATATTATCAAGCACTATATTTATTTTATTTACTATAAAAAACAACCCCATTCATTTCCAATTCATTGTTCGGCTCCAGTGCTTACAAACCCATTGTAGGTGCCCAAGTCTTATCAATTTACTTTGTCAGTAAAATATTTCAGAGATGCTCCGACACGGTCTTTTGGCCATAATGATTTGTCCATTGACAAAGTCGCTCAAGTTTTTATGCTTGATTCCCCTTCGCCTGCAACCAATGCACGCATAGGTATATGTGTTTGTGTGTGCTTGTATATATGTATATATGTAACAAAGAAATATTTTACACTTAAACCAACCCTAACTTTAACCTTGATAACAGAAAAGAAATGATTTTGCCTTTTCAGTTTTTAAAGGAAAAATATGTAGCATTTAATAACCCTCAAAAAATTCCTTTTCTATAGTTGTCCTTCAGATATGCAAAAACACTCACACAGACACAGAACAGACTGAACACAGAATCACATCAGTGCACTCTTGTATTATGTGAGCAAAGAAAAGATAAACCCAAACAAATAACAAACCTCATCGGCCCTGATTTTTTCTGTACTTTCAGTCTGTGTACCACTTAATTGCACATATGTATGTAATAATACTGCCTCAATGCTCATGCAAGCTTTACTACAACCATGCAAATTATAAGCAATCCTATGTAACATCAGTTCACACAAAGAACCTCTCTCCTGGACATCAGCAATCAATGTTTAATCAATGTTTCAGTGAGCACTCTTTTGTGGGAGGATGACAGTCAACACATGACTGAGTAATAGATTAACACATAGATTGGATGGACTCACGTTGATGCTTTACCAGTGTGTTTACCACAATCTACTTCATTCTCATTCCTTAAACTTCAGTTTAGGAAAATAAACAGTACATAATGTGCTGTTTTGATGGACTTAAAGCAATCATAGTGACAGTGATACACTACACCAACCAGGAAAAAAGCTGTCCAGATCAAAGCAAAATGAAGTTCAAATTTCAAGCCCACATGCCTTTATCTTTCAATAAATGCATGCCCACAGTATGTGGTGTCATTTGTGTTAGACTGTTTGCAAAATGCAGCTTTTATATGATGTTAAAATTAAAACAGGGCTTGCTAATGCTTGCAAACTGCTCACCTAAAAACAAATCAATTATATGATGTTGCATGTGATATGCTGTAATGTATATTAAGTACTTAACACTATTGCTTTATTTGAGACAATACTTCCCTATAGAGGCATGTGAGTTGCAAAGCGCAGAGTGTCAGAATATATGCATAGCACACAAACTGGGACATAGGTTTGGACTAGCTGCTGCCACTTTGTTATCTACAATGCCATTAGGGGGCAGGGAGCGACAGGCCATGCTCGGGCATGTTTATTTCAATGTAGTGTTCTCTATGTGTGTATCAACATACAGCACAACAAAAAATGGCTTTTGCTCTAAGAACTCACTCTTAAATTCACCACCTACCCATTAATGCTAAGGCAAAAATCAGCAATTTCTGCCTTTTATTGTACGTTTAATTTTCTTTTTATTCATCTTTTATGCCAATGCTATTTTTCACTAATATTATCTGTTATTTTCAAGCTTAACATTGCTTAGTTCATGTGGAGTAAAAAATAAAAAATAAAATTACATTTTTGTGTTGCACTTTATTATTACTTTGCTTTTTTAATATATTAGATAAAACATACCGTTTATGTCATTATTATTATATGTCACAATTGCACAGCTCAGTAATTGGCTGTTTTGAGTTGAATAGATGTACTGATGTGTATATTTAAATTTTTGTCAAAATTCTGATAGCTAATGATGTGCTATTATTGGTTAAGAAAAGTTATTCTAAAGTGTTACCTCGGCTTCTTATGGTGATAGAAAATGTGACTAGGTTTTTATGATATTTGTTTTAGTTAAAGGGGACAAATTCTAAAGTCTGTTGTCATACAGTAAAGTGTTAAAGAGTCCAGGAAAGTATTAAAACGTTCCAGTGATGTTTGAGTATTCCAGTTTTCTGTTTTTTTAAATATTTTAGAATCTTTTAGATTAGATGCTAAGGATAAGTCTTTTAGACTTCTCACTCACTACTCACCTCCACACACTTGCCCTTAACCAGAGTGTGCACACATACCCTACAGACTCCATCTGTGTTCAAAGACTGCAAAAGGTTAATCACTGCTGTTAATTTCTGCTTAATGACTGTGCAAGTGTAGTGAAGGTCATTGAGAGCTGCAGGAGAAAAAGTTTGCGTCAGGAGGAATGATGGAAATTCCCATTAGGCCTCTGATAGAGGCATCTGTACGCTTAATTCAGCATGTAAGCAGCAGAGAGACGAATATCATATCCAATATTGATACAGACATTTATTCAATATTAAAACATAAACTGTAACCTGCGGGAACACGTCAGCTCAACAAGTCAGCTCGCCTGTTACAGGGCAGAGACGTTTATAATTTATTAATACAGCTCTTATTAATATGTGAGCAGTTGTAGACATTGGGAAATGGATCACTCTCTCTCTGTATGTCTCTCTCACTTCTCTCTATTCACTTCTCTCTCCAGTGTGATATTCATTGCTGTTTGTTAGTTGTTACACTCTAGCTACCACTAACATCTTCCATTGTGGAGGATTCTGTGAGTGGACTCTTTGTGTTTATATTATAGAGATGCCCTGAGTGAGGAAGCAAGGAGAGAGGGGCCATCACAGCTTTAAATCTTCCACTCATCCCTAGCAGAGGAAAAACTCCCAGTGACAAGTTTCATTTAGACAAACACTTTGGCTCTTATATCAGTTTTTTTTCTTTGTTTCTAAGCAGCAAACAATCATACCTAATCAAATCTTTATGGTAGACTTGATCATTATAAGATCTGATCTGAGTGCTTCACTGAGGAAATGGGATTACCTTACTTATTACTTCACTTCCACATCTCTTCAACCATCACGAAACACTGCCAATCAGAAAGTGTAATGGGGAAATCAAATGGTCCTCTCAGGAACTAGCCAATCACAGTAATTATCATGTAAAAGGTAACTCATTTGCTTGATTTAATTTTTTTTTACATATCTTGAAAAACAAGAAAATATCCAGTATAAACAATCTAACAACATCCAGCTCAAAATAAAATCTTCATGAATAAAATATGATGATTTTGAGCTGTTCCTGAATGAAAATTGAATTTGGCCTGTGAAGGAGAGGTTGGGGCACTCTTCTCATTGGCTCATTGTGTTTCATAATAGCACAGATGTTAATACTCTGCACTGGCCATACTGACACATTTGTATAAAAATCACTAACTGTGATATGATTACAAGAATAAAACTACAATGTGTTACATTACTTCTTTACAGAAGTAATGCACACACTGGTCTCAGTGGTCTATAGAGTATTCCCTTCATGTTCCATTAATGCACTCAGATAGCAGCTGTTCCCTGCAATCAATAACACAACAAAACCAGAGCAAGGATGTGTTGCATAGTATGCTAGTAAATTAAGACATGCAGAAAAATGTCTTTCCCATTATTTGCACAATTAACCTTCACTTTACAAAAGTGTAAATGTAAGAAAATGACATTCATATTCTTTCTTCAGCACATTACTATGTTCAAATGTCCTCAGGAATAACTTTATAGACCAAACCCAAGGCCCTAGGCTTGGTCTCAATTTAGGATGAATAAGAAGCCCCTGTTAGGGTACATAATAGCTAAATAGCTATCTACGTTAGCTAGCTAGCCACAGTATTGGTGAGGAAACTTATACCAATAAACCATAACATTAAAGTCCCCTGCCTAACATTGTATATGTCCCTATCATGCTGCCGAAACAGCTCTGATTGTGATGAACTGTGTGTTCTGACCTCTTTCTATCAGAGTCATCATTCACATTTTTAAACCACAGTAGCTTTTCTGTGGGATTGGACCAGACTGACTAGCTCTAGCGCTGTGAAGAGCCAGCAGCTGAGGGAGCTCTTGTGGCTGCTCTGTTACGCAAAGGTGCAGATATCAGTCATTCTGCTCCCCAAGAGCTTGAAGTGCCTGTAGCAGGAGGGCAGCCTGGCCCCACCCTCACAGCGCTGAAGTCGCTGTGTCTCGCCCTTGAGTTCCTGAACCCCGAAAGAACCACGTCATTGTCGCCGTCACCGCTCAGCTCCCCCTTCCTTCGACCCTTGTTTCCACAGCCAGGACCCTTGTTTCCACAGCCAGGTCCCTTGTTTCCACAGCCCGGACCCGTGTTTCCACAGCCCGGACCTGTGTTTCTCCAACCCATTTCACAGTTTTTGTTGTTAGCACTGGTTTTGTTCCCCATGTTGATGATTATGTCTTGGTTTCTGTCTTTGTTTCATGTCTGAGTTTTTTGCCTTGTGTTGAGTGTTGCCGTCCTCCTGGGTCAACGCTTCGGTTGTGGGAGGGGCTAAGCACACCAGGACGATGCGCATAGGGGGAGGGCTATGTAATGTCTGCGGCCCTTGTTTTACGTGTCTGTCTGCTCCACGTGCTTCCCCCTCGTGTTCCCTTAGCCCCGCCTTACACCTGTTCCTCATTCCCTGTGTACAGCTGTTTCGTGTTAGTTTGAGTATTTAAACCCCTTGTTCTGTTCAGTGTTGGTCGGTCGACTGTTGTTACTGTTGTTCCTACCCCGTTTGAGAGAATTGTGTTTTTGTGTTCTGTTTTCTGTAGTTCAAGACCAGCAGTCTTGTTTGTTTGTTTGTTTTTTATTAAAATAAATCTAACTTTAGCTTTAAATTTAACTTCAGAAGCTGCACTTACTTCCTACTTCATTGCAAAGCGTTACAGCTGATGCTTTTATCCAAAGCGACTTTTAGGACAAAGGAAACAATCAAGCATGAATGCTGCACAGGGCAACACTGAAGTGAGTGCTACAAGGACGTTCAACACATTTCTCTTAATTGTAAAATAAATAACAACAGACAGCAACTACTAAAATAAATACACATGCTAAGTGCTTAAAATAACTAAAGACAGCAACTACTTATATCTACATATGCCAAGAGCTTACAATAACTACCGACAGCAACTACTACAATGAATCCAGATGACATGACCTACACTAAGTGGAACTAAGTGGGGGACATTTAGTTGGTTATTAGGTACTAATAGTTCATACTTGACTAATAGGCTTATGTGCTGAGGTAGGTGCAGAACAGTTGGGTCTTGAGACACTTCTTAAATGTGGAGAGAGACTCTGCAGATCTAGTGTCACTGGGAAGCTCATTCCACCATTGAGGAACAATGTCGGAGAAGAGTCTGGAGTGGTGTTTGATTACACTTGGGGATGTAATCTCCAAGCACTGGTCCTTCACTGATTGAAGTGATCTGGTGGGTGTGTAAGTCTGGATCAGTATTCCCATGTTCCATTGATGATCTTACGTGAGCATTAAGGACTTGAACTTGATTTACGGTAAGGTGGGAAGCCAATGCAGGGAGCAAAGTAATGGCGTCATGTGAGCGCTTTTTGGCTGTCTGAAGATCAGCCAAGCTGCTGCATTCTGAATCCTCTGCAGTGGCTTGATTGAAGTTGCAGGTAGACTGGCCAGCTGTGTGTTGCAGTAGGCAAGGCGAGACATTTTCAGTGCCTAGACAAACAGTTGTGTGGCATATGCTGGAAGGTGTGGTCTGATCTTGCGGATGCTGCAGATGCAATGAAGTCCTTAAAGGTCAGCTGGTCGTCAATGATCACTCCAAGACACTTTGCAGCTCTGGTTGGAGTGATGACCGATGAGCCAAGCTGGATGGAGATGTCGTGATGGATAGTTGGGCTGGCAGGTAGGATGAGCAATTTGGTCTTGGATAGACTGAGCTGGGGGTGTCTGTCCTTCATCCAGCATGCAATGTCTGTGAGGCATGCAGTGATTCTGGAGGAGATGGTGTCATCAACTGGTGGGAAAGAGAGGTACAATTGAGTGTCATCAGCATATGTGTAAAATGTACAAGTATTTTGGACCAGACATTAAAGAGACTTTACCCTGGCAGCCCACAGTACAAAGCCCATGTAGTGTCTATGTTTTGTCTATGTCCATCTCCATTAAAAGAGAAGATATTTTTCTAGAGAATTCACAGTGAGCAAGTGGGTGTGTTAATGATGTTTCTAGGCAACTGGCACGAAACTGTAAGAAAACTGAGGGTGAAAGGAAAACTGAAAATGTCTAACAGCAGAACTGATAAGATTAGAGAGCCACCATTAGTAAAGGCCCACACCAAAATCAACATTCAAATGTAAGGAACAGCAAGTAACTTTGTAGCATATGACCAAATCACAACCTAGCTGTCTGTCTGCAACGAATCCAAGCCAAGGCACAGGTGACCAAGAACAATACCCCTGCAATCTCTACCCAGGCCCTGCCCCTCACCTAAGCACACATGGTATTTCCTGATCAATGAGAATGTGTCCCACATGGAAACTGTTCAAGTGTGTGCTACATGTGTGTAGGGGCAACTCAAGACAATGTCTGAACTTGATTCTTCAGATGTGAAAACAGCTTTTAGGGAGCTCACTAGGAAGTTGCCTATCATCCATCTAAGCTAGGGCTTCTCCTTTCAACATTATGTGTAACTAGAGTCTAGATGTGTGGTTGCCAATTCACTATTTCTGATGTACACTTTAACTAAATGCCTTTTATCATTTACCTCTTTCTGACTGTAGTACTGTTTTAAGAGCTCCCTCGCTCTCACATACTGTCCAGGCTCTCTTGTCCCATGTCCTCCTCTTTGTGGTTCCACTAATGCATATGAAACATCACTTGCTACATCTGCACATCTGCACATCTCAGTAGTGATGCCACAGTAGAGAAATATGCAAATATTGTAACCTCATTAATCTGGGTGACACCAACCTCTTGTTAAGATCACAATCAGGCAAACATGACTGCACATACCCCATTTCATTAATGGAGCCCATAATTAGCCATTACTACAGCTGATGTATTTGTAAAAAGCACAAGAGCAAGGCAGGGTCGCACTCTGTTTATTGATGGAATAACAGCACACAACTGCTTCACCATGTCCTCTCCCTACTCACTTATAAAGGTCAACCCACTCTTACCCACCCAGTCCTCATAGAAAAAAAATCCAGCTGTAACACATGGGAAGGTTATTAGCGCTAAGTGCTGGGGTGATTTATTTATTTTTTTGGTCAAGCCTGTAGTTGATGATGCTTAGTGGTACCAACCCTTCATGACCAAGCACAAAACTTGTTTTGCAAACCTTTCTTGCACTATGAAGCTCACAAGCTTTTTCTCAAATTTGTCTTCATAGTTGTTTATTTTCTCATGCCTATGTGCTAGAGTGTTGATAACCTGCAAGTTCTTCTGATGTTATTATATTGATTACTACTTATTGGTTAAAAAACCTTAAAAAAAAAAACCCTCCCTCTTGTTCCAGCCTAAGTGGGACATTTGAGGAAGATAACTTTTGGGAATTAAAATGTTTGCTTTTCATTAGTAGTGTCTTTTGAGATTTTGTGCTCAGTCTATCAGGATTCTAGCAACTTGAGCATCATTTTAGATGTCCCTTTGGAGAATATTTCACATCTGTTAGGAGGGCTTCTACTGACATATTTGCGAAGGTTTGCCATCTGTATGTCACAGAGCAATCCCTGGAGAGCCATGGAAGAGTTTGCACACATATTTAACTCTTTCAGAAAAATTCCTTTGGAATGATACCATAGAAAACTGACATTTTGCCAATCTCGATTTCTATTTTACATAACATCTGTGTGAAGTGACAGGTTTGTGCTTACATTGAGCTGTTTTGTCACACATTCAGGGGTGAAATGATATGAGAAAGCATGATGTGACAACTGACTTTTAGCAGTATTGCATCCATTTCCCTCTCTGTCTCCTGCAGATCTAAAAATATTCTCATGACTAGTCATAAAGGGCAATCCAGTGGTAGTTATTGCATCACTCTACAGTATTACCACATCCAGAAAAAACACAATTCCAGCATGAAGTAAGATATAGCAGTGCTGTTGCTTTTCTGTGAAACTATAGCAAAACCTTACTTTCTTTTTACTCAAGAGTTAAAAGCTAAGTCTGTAAATACAGTTTTGTAGCATTGGTAGAGATGCATAAAGGTTAAATTAACAAAATGAAACTCACTTTACGTAGGAGTCAGAGAAAATGTACCTAGCACTGTTATTCAGTGTCCTCGGATTGTTAAAGAATACATAAAATGTTAGAAACAGAAACTGAAACTAACTTGGCACATCAGTGAAATAAACAACTTAAATTGGCTATAAAATTAGTTACCATAACATGTCATGCCAAAAGTGCTTCCAAAACCATGCCTTTATGGCACCTGATCCTTGTTGGAGTAAGTACTTAAAAGTGATGGTGTAGCTTTAAAACAAAAACTTGTAAATGGTTTATGTAAACATCATAAAACCTCATAAACATCACCTTTAATTGTTACTGAATGGTTCTTCTTCTTAAAACCCCTTTTGGCATGGTTATTTAAAAGAGTTTAACCAAATGAATGAATATTGGTTAGCTGTCTGGGTTTATTGCACAAAGTGATGCATGACCAAGTGGCAAAGCTTTATGTACTGCCTAGCTAGGGAAAGGCATCATCATCTTAAACCATTTTTACTGCCAAAGAATAGTTAAAAAGAGTTCCATTTATCAGATTAAATAGATTAGCTTTAATAAATTAACAGGCCTATAGCTCATTCCATCAGAAACCCAAAGTTCTGTATAGCATGTACATGACTCACACAGTCAAGTATGGACTCAAAAATGTATGGCCATGGTATTGGTGAGTAAGATAGCATCTCTTCTTATCTGTCTCCTCTCTTCTCCTTCAACCTGTCCTAAAATGGCTTGTGGATTTTCACTGATGTCCATATTGTGTATTTCTTGGCATTTATAAATCTTTCATAGCTACAGAATAAACCTCCCTGGATGCCAGCTCCTCATACATCATTGATGCTATGTGCCAGACCTTGAGACTAATTCTTTAAAGCACATATGGAGTGTTATTGCTCGTCTCTGAGGAATAATCTCAGTGTGGCATAGTTTGGCCGATAGGGTAAAGACTGATTTTGGATTTCATCCCAAGAACATTGATTTTTGAATTTAGGCCATGCTTCTCTGTGCTTCTTCATATTTATTTACATAACACTGATAATCCATCCTCATTTATTTGACAAAACCACACAGATGTAAGGTTAAGCGATCCTACTATGAAACATTAATGCTCTCTTCCCCCTAGATCTCACAGAAAGTATACAGAGACATCCGCCTGCTCTGCTCCTCTCTGCTCCCGGAGCTCATTAAGATGTAAAAGTGCCACAGCAGAGGTTTACTGGCAATGTAAAGGCCACACAAAGCTAATTAATCCTGAGAAGATTAACTGAGCTGTCACAAGTCAGTATATCACTGGAGAGGTGCTTACATTGAGTTGATAGTTACATTTACTAAATTTATAATCAATAATGGATTATAAATCTGGAAAAATCACATTGTCATCTGCAGTCTGACTGCTTAAAAAAGATACTATGAACATAGAAATTTTCCACATTAAAGAGCATCTGCTATTCTCACTTCTTCTATATTATTTGTCCTGAGTCGTAAAATCTCCAGGCAATCTCCATTACGTCCAAATAATTATGTCTGTTGAAATGCAAAATTGGTTTAATGTCAAGGGATGATTTTATTGCTTTTCACCCAGTGTTGGTGTTATTTGGTTGTGATGCAAAGTTCAATGTTTCCTTAAATTCATTCCCTAGCACATCTCAAGATATTTAAGGTATTTTTTTGTTGCTCAATCTGTTCTTTCTTACTTACTGAAAAATGCCTCATTTGCTAATTTTCTGACATAATGCAATGTAACTTTCTTGCTTATTACAATGGATGGACTTGGCACTTAATCAAGTTTTTTACAGTTACAATACTGGCCTCCTCTATGAAAATGGTCATTTCTACTAGCATCTACCTAGGATTCTAAGTAGTACATTAGTGTTAAGCTAAGTACACAGAAACATGTTTTAGCCATTTAAATATGCAACCTTGTAAAAGACATTCAGTGGTGTAGTCACAGACATGTTAACATATAGTTGTGTATGTTTACCTTCTATCTAGAATTTCTTGTGTTTCATTCTGTAAGGACCTTTGGCATAGAGCTGCTGCTGTTTACCATCTTACAGAAACCCTCTGGTAAGTCTGTCACTATCTGTGACATATCTAGGAGTTTCAGTGGGTGACACATTTCTCACAAGATGTAGCCACTCACTTATTCTAAATCAGAACATGATTTTTTTTTTTGCAACTTCCTAATTGTGTTAGTGGTAAACCTGTTTTATAGAATTTAAGAATTTCAGTTCAGGCCATGAAGATCTATCATTAGAAAAGCTTTTTTAGCATTTTTTATTGAAATACCCGGAGGGAAAAAGTTTATATAGAAAAATTACAGAGTTAACAGAAATCTTCAGTCCTCCAGAAAAGGTCTAGACAGCCCTGTAGCAACTCAGCTTACAGCCAGTACTGAGCTTGAATCTCTTTTGTGCTTTATTCTAAAGCATTAGAAAGAAGCAACACATGTCACAAGTAACTAGAGTTGGATGTCTTGAGACCAGTCTTGGTCTCGAGACCGGTCTCAAGACCACTTTTACATGGTCTTGGTCTTGTCACAGTCTCGACGGTTTTTGGTCTTGGTCTTGTCTTGGTGTCGGATCCCTTGGTCTTGCTGTCTTGGTCTTGCTGTCTCAGATTTACATAGTGGTCGGGAGATTTGTAGCCAACAGTATCCATGACACACAACGTAATGTTCGATAATGCAACATTAGTGATGTGTCATGCTCAAAAACATCGGCTCTAAAAGCCAGTCTGCACAGTGTTGCCTTGAAAGTCCTCTCTGTCCCTGCCTTTTCTGCCCCAGTTGAAAGAGTTTTTAGTAGAGGAAGCATTCTAATGAGACCCCACTGCACATGGCAAGGCTATAAGATATTGCAATCTTTAGTTTTCCTGAAGTGCAATCAACATGTGTACTGTTTTCTCTCTCTCCCTCCTTCCTCTCTGAAAATGTGTTCCTTCTCTCTCTCTATCTCTCTCTCTATCTCTCTATTTCAGGGAAGTTGATATCATACAGTGTACAGTGGCTAGTACTACTACAATTGGACATGATGCAATTTCAAGTTTATAATTTTGTATCTTTAATTTGATGTAACAATTTCATCTACAAATTAAGTATAATTTAATTAGTTACGTATTTCCCATTCTTCAGACAGTTATTGGAGGTGTTAGCTGTTTTGTCAGATGACTTTGGGACCAGTCAGTACCCGTCATGTCAGTCTTCAACAGCACACAAAAGTTAAGGGAGTCTTTTTTTTCGGTCTCGGTCTCAGTCTTGGTTTTGTCTCAACTTTGTCTTGGTCTTGACTCGGTCTGTCTTGGTCTTAGTCTTGGTCTTAGTCTTGGTCTCGATTCCTTCTGGTCTTGGTAGTGTGTTGGTCTTGGTTTAGACGGTCTTGCCTACAAGTCTACAAGTAGCCAGTATAGAGTGGGAAAGAAAAAGCAATAAAGAAACAATAAAACACAGAAGGCAGAAGCCACATCCTAATAAAAATAAAAACCTTGTAAATACATCTGCACAACAGAAAATGTAACCAAAAGAATCAAAATAACAAATGGTAAAATTATCTATTGTTAACTAAAATTTTATGTTATTTGAATATTTTAGATATTTTGGACAAACTTTCAGGTTAAAATTTTAGTCAGGTAAACATTTATAGTAGTAATGCTCTCTTGTATTTAGCTTTAGTTATCTGCATGTTTTTGGTAGATGATTACATGTGATTGTGAGGTGTGATTAAAGATGGTGGAAGCTGACTGTACATGTGCATTCTTTGGTCCCTCTAAAAAGGCTGAAATACAAAAGCAATTCTGTGATTACTTCCTTATGACTTACACTCAGGCCATTGCACTACATGGGGCACTGACATTTGTAAAGGTCAAAACCCTTTTTAACAGTTGCTTTGGTTTAAAACGAGAAGAAAAAAGAAAGATTCACATCTGTTCCTCCCTTATAAAATAGAGAGCCTAAGATTTCTTAAGAGTTGAAAGCTCTAGAGTGCAAATACTTCTAAAATGTCTGCTTTATTAAACATATTTCCATGTTTAGATTTTTATAACAGAAATATTGTGGATGAATAATTCATACATTTGTAATGATGGCATTTCTAGAACCACCACAATGATTTCTGCACAGTACCACCTCACTTTTCCTGTCTTGTGCTTATGGAATAGCTTTGACATCCCAAGAATTGCAGTTCACTTTGTTCTGTTTTTCTGTTTCTAACTGCTGCTGCATAAATATGGCTGTGTTTATGGATCTGATCAGATTGTGTTTTGTGGTTTCAGCATACATTTCTTAAAAAAACAATATACTGTTCTAGGAAATTCATTCATCTAGGCTTTATGTTGTGTGGAGGTTCTTTACATTTTGAAAAAGTTCTTCACACTGACTTATTTTATACCCTTTAAATTTCAGTAGAATTCTTGAATTCTAGTGAATTGCTGACAATATTCAAAGTTATTAGCTTTTTGAGAACTGTTTAAACAAAGTTTTTTTTATTATAAAACCAGGAAAAATAACAATTACAGGTCCAAGTACCACTAAATGCCTTACTTTTCAGTATGAACACAAAACTAATGGACAATCAAGGTTTACACATGATACAGACCAAATAAATACTATTAGTTAAACAACACTCTCACTCACTCATTGTTGCTTTGGGTGAGGGATCTATCTGAGTCTATCTGCAAAGTGGAAAACTCTGAGACAACTGGCTAGCTGAATCATGTTAGCTATGAATTGCCTTTATAAATCAATACAAACTGGTATCAAACATTATCAGTACTGATCGTCATGTACTAAAGTTGTTTTTGCAAAGGAACATAAACTTGACTCTGTGTTCAGTAACCAACATAAATAACATCTCTAAAAACATTACTGAAAAAGATTCACTGCTTGAACTTACTCTTGTGTCCTCACTGCTGTTTAGCTATGCAGAAATTCTGTCTGACATTGCATTTCTCCCAGAGGTTCCACGAGTCTCCTACATATTGATAACGACTCTAATACCCATACATTATAAACAACGTCCTGGAAATTGCTGGTGTTACCTCCTTGAAATTTTTGCATTTGATACAGTTTTGCAAATCTGAATACTCTTCTGTAAAAAGGGATGTATATATGTGAAAAACATTTTCTTACCAATTATAAGATCATTTTGATCAAAAATACATTTAAAATGTAAGAGGAGTAAAAAAAATCAGGTTTATTATTGTGTTTTTGATCAGAATTCACCTAAATTATAAATTACAACTAAAACTTAAGGGAAAATCTGGCACCCAGGGACCAGCTGAGTGTTAGGTGCCTTGGTAAGGGCACTTCAGGTGTTTCTGCTTGTTCAGGGATTAGGCCACAGCTGCCCCCCATAAAATAAATAATGCTTCATAATTTTGTCATCCTTTTGCAGGGGCTAAGCTAATCTTTCCTGTATTGTTCCAATTTCAGTATATATGCTGCCGTAGCATTCACATATATCCTGATGGGGCAACTTTGCAAAACCCTTAGGACCTTGTTTGCTAATTGGTCATGCTTTGTGGCCTCAATGTACAATTCAGAGGCTCAACCAAGCTTCTTGCTATGCAAACGGCTGCAGCATATTATGACAAACCTTTGCCGGTGGAGCTCTTTCAGACTGCAATCCTCCTCCATTCACTTTCCTCTCAGGGGAGACCAGCTGACATAGTGGATTTAGGAGCTGAGAAGCAGCTCGCCATGTGGCCAAACTTGTGTGAATAATTCAGAGAGCTGACACTCACGGACTGGGATCGAAAATACTAATGGAATCAGCCAATACAGTTTCACATTTTACATGAAAATCCCATAATTAATTGGGGGAGTCGAAGCCCAGAGATGTTCAGAGATGCTCTCCCCCAAAGTTAGAGCACTGAAAGGCAATTTAATTGAGCTTCCAGCTTTCTCTACCTGTCTGAGGAACACAAGTGTAGCCATCACTGTGAAGCGAGCACTCTGTTCTTCTGCTCCCATAAAGAACTCCTGAGAGTGCACTTAAAAAGTCTTCAGTATCAGTCAAAATGACTGTATGTTTACTGAAATGCTGGGAGAGGAGAGAGGCCAACGATAATTTTAAAGGCAAGAAAAGTTGGTGTGAGCTGTGCCGGTCTGTCTAAAACAACAGAGTCAGTCACAAAAAACAGTTCTTGTATTCTGGAACAGTAACAGAGTTTCTGGATTTCTTTCTCAATCATTTCTGGTGCAGCAAGACACCAGTCTGACATTCCTTCGAGTCCATTGATGAAACCACATAAAATATATTGGTCTATGTGCTGCTAACAGGCAGAATATTTAAAATGATAATTACATGTCTCATGAACTATACCTGCACTAAACATACACTATTGTTTTATTTCTAACATGAATGATTACCTTATCCTGAATCAAAAATACTTGGTATAAGGAGCTTTTAGAGAACAAAGTGGAAGAATAAGAGACAGTGAGTGGAATCAGAACAGGTAGTATGGGAAATGTGAAACCATTTAAATGTAAATTAGTAATGAGGATTTATGTAGGAAATTGTGTTTCTGGTGAGTGGTGACGTGAACTGGGTATTTGCACTGCATTAATGTGAAATTCTGAGACAGAGTAATACCTCTTGTGAATATGACCAGCAGCACTGCTAGGCCCAATACTTCTCCCAAGTTCCTGTGTAGACTAAGAGCCAGATGTACAGTAGAGATGCTCAGTGCAATCAGTTGTGCTTTAACCTGTTTGTTGATCTTGAGGCTACTGGTGGTTGTGGGACCTATAAGTCTAGTTAAAATCCATAAAGCCATTTTAATGCAAAAAGACACAACCAAGCTCCCTGTCAACTGGTCTGGACATATTAAATATGCTTTAGTAAAGAAAGAAGCAATAATCTGGAGAATAGATCACATTCAAAAACGTTTGTTTTGCATTGTGCACACAAAACACCACCATTGGTCACTGACCTCAGTATATGAGCCTTACCCAACAACTAACTAGTACTACCTAGTCTTAAATTGACTTCCTTCTCTGTGTATATCTTTTTGTGGTTCGTTTCTAAAGTGCTAACCATTCGTTTTTTTAGTCCAGCTAACACTATTAGTGTAGTCAGTTTTCTTTCCAGTGAAGTTAAATGAATGCCAGAAAACATCATTTTATCCTGAACATGAGTTTACATCACTTAACTGCCATGTAGCATGGCTGCACTTTGTCCAGTCTGCTGTGGGACATCACTAACACAACCTAGGTCTACTACAACCTATACCATACAGTTTGACAATGGTTTAACACACAGAGCAAATTAATTCCCACTTTCCAATGAAAATTAGGGATTTTAATGTTCTCTCTTTCGTCTCCTTTTTTTAATAATGTCCCATTTCTCAAAATATTATTCCACATTAGTTGTCAAGGAAGACAGCAGTCCTTTTTATACTAACAGTGCACCTTGTCAAGAGTTAACTGGTAAGCTGATGTTGGCACTTTAGATGTTATTAAATTAAAAATTCCATAATTTTAGTTTTTATTGGTCAAAGTCTACTGTCAGACTTCTTTTTAAAGCTCCACTCTCATACGTTTTGCACAGAGCAGCTCCCTTTAACATTCACATCAAATATATTTGATACACCTGACAATCAGCATCAGAGTTGATGCTCTGAATAAGGCCAGCCAATCAACAGTAATGAATGTGAATGGCATATGTATTTAATAACAAAATAATTAGTCTATGTGTGTGGGTGGGTGAAGGGTAAACAAATAAATCCAATAAAAAAGTGACCAATCATAGACCCTGAATTCCTTAAGCCAAGGTAAGCCTGAAGATTAAACAACACAAGTGCAAGACATGCCTTGATATGACTGCAATATGTGCCTGAAATAAATGTTCGGCTTATTAAAGCTGTCATTAATCATGCACTTTGTATATCTGGCTGCCTGCTAATTGTGCTGCAGGGTTTAAAGGTGCAGGGAAATAGTGGAGCCGTCAACAAGCTCAAAGAGAAAACCAAGTTTCATAAAAGAGGAAATCCAATTTTACTGACAACCAGGTAGCAGTGTAAATAAAAGTTTTAGGAGGCAAACTCTTGATGAGTTCTGAGAGTTGAAACAGTGTTCTTCTATTTGTCATATTTAAGGTTGGGTATTTGACAGCTTTAAACAAATGTACATAACAAATTCACATAATAAACAAAACCTAACCCAACTACAATAATTCGTATTATAACTTTTAGACATTTTTTAAATGATTTTCTTATTTTCAAATCATTTTATGATGATTACATTTCAGAAGAAGAACCCCATTCCAGCTGTGAAACATGGTGGTGACAGGTTGCTTTGGTGCTTCAGTAATTGATGGAAATGCAGCTTGCAGTCATTGATTCAATTATAAACTCATATCATATTAAAGGATATTTAAAGATAATGTGAGGCCATCTGTCTAAAAGTTGAAGTTGAACCTTTCAACAGGATAATGATCCTAGGCACACTAGCAAATCCACCAAGTTTGGTTCAAAAATTAGAATTGTAGAGTTATGGAATGTCATAGTTAAAACCCAGATTTGACATTTAGTCTCTATGACTGTTAAAGTAAATCTTCAGACAAATACAGCTAATTTATTATGACAAATTACTGCTACTGGTTTTAAGTGAAACTTACGTGCAAAAATCACATAGGAAGCTGAATTAAATATGTATGCCTGCAACACTTTTTTGTGCAAGTCTCAGAGTAGTTTCCATGTATGTGTAACTTAGACTTTGTGTTTAATCCCATACACCAATTTTGTGCATATCAGAATGTGTGCAGTTTAACACTGTAGATGTTTAAAGTGTCAGTCTTTTGGACTTTCAGACATGCCAGATGTCAGTTTTCATTGAGTATTTAAGACACTGATCCACTCTCTAAAGTTTAGGCCCATGTGACGGGCAAGTAGATACAGGCTCCATAAAATATACACCTATACAGAAGGTATAAATTAGTTTTGTCCTGTATTGTTTGTCTTGGTAATTGTGCTCTGGAATAAATGTGGGAATTTCCTGCAAAACATCTAAGAAACTATGCCAAGCCATCAAATGTCATTGTGATAGAATTCTAAATCTGTTCTTTATGTTTCAAATATGAACAAAAGATCATGGCCACTTCACCAAAGAGCACTTAATTATAGGTAAATATGGGATAGAGTACCAGGGCAGTATAAATAGTCCAAATTTGTTAAGAGAGCCACATATGTATGAGATTATTCAACAATGTTGATTAGGTGATGTTAGTGAGCTTTTTTAAAAAGATGTCTATGAATATAGTATATGAAAAAACCCCAAAAATGGTCCACTACACTTACAGCTTGGGACACGTTCAACCCTGACCGCTTGCTCTGATAACTACCTACTACGCTTCTCATGAAAGTCTCCTGATAATCCTGCTCTCTGCCCTTGTCCAAGCAACGGATCATGCTCTGAGTCAGCTAAAGAGCAGAACCTCCTAACTCACAAAGACGATTATGGATTTATCCAATTTTCCCCTGCTACTGACTCAGCATTGAAAAGAGTGGGATGAAAGCACAGTGTGAGGGACATGTTATGATTGAACCAGTGAGGCAGTGAATTTGACGGACTTTTTAAGGTCTCTAGTTCCATTTCCTGCAATGGAACGTGTGGACAATAGGCAGGGGCTGCTTTTAGAGCAAAAGAGCTCCATCCTGACATCTGAGAGCAGAGAAGCTTTCTAACTTCTGTGGGGTTTCAGTAGCTTATCAGTGCAGTTATAATCATGCCAGGCACCGATTGTTGAGCTAAGTTTCAAAAGTTTGCCAGGCTAAGGTGACCTTGTACTCTACAGTCTCTTTGGAGTTCCAGATTTTCCCTGCACAGTTGTCAGGCTTCAAGGTTGTACCACAAGCTAAAAAAAAATGTTGTGATTGTGAACGCATTCGGCACGGCACTTTAACTCGAAACATTTGAATAATTTATCTGCATAATTGCTACATAACTGAGAAAGCTGTGAAGCTTTTAAAATTGTAGAGTCTCTTTTGTTAGGTGGTGGACTGAGAAACAAGGCATATTTTCAAAAATCTTCATGCTTACCTTGAAAATAGTAATGTTTGTTAATTCTTGTTCAAATTTGGCACACACTACAAGCTAAAATCCTAATCAATGTTAAGGATACCCACACATTTTGACAGGTTGCACCACATTTTTGCCATCAATGCTATCATACTACAACATTGGCTCACAGCAAAACAGCTGTGAACCCAGTAGGGCTGAAATCAAGGACTAAATGTTTACAAATGCATGATTACATGGATGCAAACCACAGATTGCTGTGCTGCCTTTGTAGGCCTATGTTATTGGACTGTTTACTTCATATATTCATACTAAAACAGTTAATCTCATGAAGTCTGATCATCCTTGTGGCTGTGTTTGCATGACTAATTATTAATTCTTTACTATTATGTCACTTTGGACAAGAAAGCCTTGGTTCATGTCACTCTAGTATTATGTGCCACTTTTACTTTAGTATTAGTTTATTTGGACAATATTTGCTTTTACACTGGCATAATTTTAGACACCATCTACAATATCTGTATGTAACCATTAATAAGATTTCCAGTGTGATTCAGTATGACTGCACTTCACAGCCTGTACCTACTTAATATTGCTGGTATATTGTATTTGTATAATTTGTATAGTATTTGTATAGTTATTTGTATATTGTGGCTGCTGGTACATACATTTCCCTTCAATCTATCTTATAAAGTATTCTGTCTGCCATGTGGATCAGGGTGAGGTAATGTAAGCTTAAAATCTCTAACTCTGCTAAAATTACAAATATGGATATTCCATTGTCAGGTTTGTTGTCAAATTAATAAACTCATTTTTTTTATGTTCACTGTGGTTTAGTATTTCAACCAAACCAGTCATCTGATCTGTCTGAGGCCTATGGGTACTGATGTTACTGAGTGTCGATGTGTCTCGAGGAGAGGTCAGGATTCACCAAAATTATTTTTAAAGGTTTTATTTAAAAGAGAGAAAGAGCAATTTCAAAGTAAAATTTAAAAAAAAGTCTGCTGAAATAAAAGCATTTTCACAATCGAGGATCCTAAAGAGAAGGTTAGGCAGAAAGATCAGGAGCACAGAGTTTCAATTTGCATTGAAGGTGTCTGAGCACACTGAGTGATGGTCAGTCAAAGACTATATATACGAATTCACAATACTGTGTGTGTGTGTGTGTGTGTGTGTGTGTGTGTGTGTGTGTGTGTGTGTGTGTGTGTGTGTGTGTGTGTGTG
>JBBPDA010000003.1:5606398-5622057 GCA_037974385.1 Arnoldichthys spilopterus
TGTGTGTGTGTGTGTGTGTGTGTGTGTGTGTGTGTGTGTGTGTGTGTGTGTGTGTCTGTGTGTATGTGTGTGTGTGTATGTGTGTCAGCCAGCTGTGAGCGTCATGGGGGCAGTAGCTTCGAAAAGTTTTTTTACAGTGTGACCTTGATTGGCGATTAATACAGAAGTGAAGAGATTGTTTATTCTAAAATGGTCTGTTTGGTCTACAGATTGTGAGGTGTCAAGGGTCCTGGAGTTTAAGGGACCTTGGGCCCTGAGCTGAATTCACCAATATCACACCTATGTGCACCTGGAGAATGAAGCTTGACTTATTGGCTAAATCTGGATGTTTGGTGTATTAGCTATATATATACTATACATTAAACACTAAAATAAAAATTCAGTTTCATTCCCTGGTGCTTGGCAAGTGTTGCTAAATTGCATATTAATTTGTTACTGTCCTTCAGTTGAACCAGGGAGACCGTAGCCTAAATGTTAGAAAAGTAGGCATATGACCAAAAGGTAGTTGGTTAAATTTCCAAAACCGGCAGGAACATCCACAGCTGAAGTGGCCCTGAGCAAGACACCATACCCCCAAACTGTTGCCAGGGCACCACAACATTGTAGCTGCCAACCGCTCTGGGTTTGTGTGCTAACAACTCGTAGCGGTGTGTGTGCGTGTGTGTGTGTGTGTGTGTGTGTGTGTGTGTGTAAGTGAGTATGTGTGTGTGTGTATGTGTGCATCTGCTCACTGCTCTACATTAGTGAAATGCTGAGACCAGTTTTCTCTTGGGGACTAATATATTATATAAAATAAGTAAATAAAATTAACCATGCATCTTATTTACTATTAGCAGTGCATTTAATGTGAAGAATGCAAAATATGATAAATATATCCATTTCAAAATCATGATGAACAGTCAGATGCAGCTACCAGATGTGGCTCAAAATTGAAAAACAATAAATAAATGCAGTGGATTTTGCAGCTTCCTTGTAGGAAATAAGAGGAAACACTTGTGGACAACAGAGATAAACCAGGACTCAATGGCTTTATAAAGCTTATTTCATTGGTTTTACCTGGTAAATATATAGGTATATATTTAGTGAGGCCATAGGGTACAGATCAGGCATAGTCAAGGCTAGGAAAGATACAGGCTGAATTTGAGTTGTGAGGAGACCTTTGAAGGAGCAGTTGGTTGACTAGCTGTAAATTGTATTATAAAGTTGGAAAGTTTATGTAGACTACATTTAGCTGTTTACCATTTGAAAGAGACCACACAAGCTAACCAAGTCTGTATGAGTCTTCTATGCCTACTGCTGCTGAAATATAGCATGTGTGCTGTTTTGATTGTGTGTGTCTATACCACACTACACAGTAGAGACTATTTCTAGAAACATTTATCATGCAGCAAAAATTGGAATCAAAGTGTAAAACCTCACTTTTGTGCATGATAGTGCTGCACTCCAGTGGCAGGGATAACTTCTCAGGTTTCTCCCTCAACTTATAATGAATGCAGCCCACAAAAAACGTGTCAGTTTCAACAAGAACGATGATGGAGCTCTTTGTAATGTGCACTTTTTTTTGTGAGCACTGGCAAGCAATTGCTCTACACACTGTTTATTTTACTCCACATTTTTACTTATGTGACTAAATCTACTTGCCAGTACATTTACATTTATGGCATTTAGCAGCTTATCCAGAGCGATAAACAACAGTTCTTTGTAGTCCTGTTCTTCTATCTGTAGGGCTAAACCCATCAACAGCTGTCCTTCTACTAAGATACTACCAGCTAAGTTACACACCATAACAAACCTGTAACCCAAAAGACAGAGTAAACAATAAACAATAAATAGACAATTGACAATAAATATGAGGGCTAATTAGTTTCCTAGATACTCCTTGAGGAAGTACGATTTAAGTCGTTTGAAGACCCCAAAGGACTCAGCAGTTCTGATGACAAGAAGAAGTTCATTCCACCACTGGGGAGCCAGAACTAAAAAGTGTCTTGATGCAGATCTTTCTCTTTTGAGCATTGGAGGCTCAAGGCAAGCAGTGGTTGATGCTCGGAGATGATGGGAAGTGACATGTTGCTTGATCGTAGCTGATAGGTAAGGAGGCGCAGCTCCAGTAGTCAGTATAGTCAGTGTTCTTGTTTTGAGTGATCCCTCTCTCTTGCTCAGTCGATTCATTAAGTTACCCAGTACTGACACTCAACAGCTCAACAGCAATTGGTCAGTCAGTACCTGTACAATTACTGGATGCCACGACCTTGAGCATAACATAATTGTGACCAACAAAAGCAAAATTTCCTGTTTTTATTTTAAAAATAAAATAGTTTGCACATTTATTACAACATATTTAAGCAGTTGGAGGTACTTATTTCTTTTGAAGCTCAAAACATCTAACTAGTCAATGTTCTTTTAAGGACATGTCACCAAACTTCATTCATGGTCTGATGCACTGAATAGGTACACATAATAAAAATAATATGCAGAGAACCGTTGTGTTGACTGATCATGAATGAGAATCACCCAGCCATTTTAATGTATTACTTTGCAGCTGTTTTCCATTCAATAAAAGCATTGTCCCAAAACCTGGTAATATTGAGCCTTAATCAGTTAAGGGAATCTAATCAGTGAGGCGTGAAAAATACTAATAAAATTTCATCTGCTTCATTCAGAGGGATAGATAAACACACTGGCTTCTTCTTGTAAAATATCTGTAACTTTGCCTTTGTACTGATGAGTGAAAGCAGTGGATTGTGTTCAGACTGCAGATTCAGTTTGTCCTTTCTGTTAATGTGTTTGCCTGGCAGTCAGTGGCTGTTCTTCAGCACTTCCTAAACCATGTGGGCTACATCAACCCATGGCAGCTGATGGTAGGGCTTGTTGTAAATGATGCTTTTATACAGTGTTTCAGCCTGAATTAACTCTCTCAATGGATTTACAACTCAAGGCATAATGAAGCCTGAGCAGTTTTTCCTGCACAGTTAAACAGCAGATTTAATCTCTCTCTCTCTCTCTCTCTCTCTCTCTCTCTCTCTCTCTCTCTCTCTCTCTCTCTCTCTCTCTCTCTCTCTCTGTACCCTTCTTCTCTCAGTCTCCCTCTCATTCACTCTTCACCCCACTCTTGCATGGCTCCATTTTGAGCAGTTTGCTCCCTGACTGTCCTCTGCACTTCCACGTCACTGTAATTTTCTAAAAATACATTTGAATGATTTGAAAGAGCAAAATAAAAATGTAAGTGTCCTATTGTGGTGGCAGAATTGCATGTCTGGATGAGCCTATTCAGGTTTTGTAGAGAGTCGTTGTATTCTCTGCTGACCAGATAATACCAATCTCGCACATGCAGACAAAACCTCCCTGACCTGTGGCAGGTCACCCATATAAAGGAGCAAAATCTGCAGCCATTGTGATGAATAGTAGTGGTGACTTATTAATTGTCTGCATAAGAAAAAAAAGTGGGGCATCTTGTAGCGGCAAACATTTGCAACGTATGGCCGCATCCCTGTGTTCAAATAAAGAATAGCAAGAACGGGAAACTTATGCTGCAATGTTGCAATGTTTTGACACATTTTAAAACTATTACATATTTTAATTTCATTCATCACTTTCAGAACAAAACCTTGGATCAAAATTTGGAATTTAGTTTTTTTTTCTGATAATTTGACACAGTGCAAAGAGTAGGTATTTTCACTAAAAATAATAATTAAAAACAAAATTACTTTAAATAAATTATCTTAACATTTCATATTCTGCTATTATATCCTGTTTTGTTTAGGTTTTTTAAAAAATGACATCTTTGTACAAAGTCTGATCTTTGATCCCATACATTAAGTTGTTAAATAATATGTTAAATGATATTCAAAAATACAAATAATTATTATTCATACACTAAAAATATTTATTTAACAGATACTTCAGGAGATCACATTTCTATTGCATAGATATGAATTTATTATGTATATCTCATCAGCTCCATGGTCAGCCCTGGATGTCAGCAAGAAAGAGCTATTAGAATTAAATAAAGAAAAAGCAAGTTGGTTGGCACATTTGCTGATTTCTCCAAAATGGTAGCCCATTAAGATGTACAATAAAAAGGCAAATCAATAGGGGCTGTTTTTAACAAACTAGAAACTGAATCACTGGGGGAGCATGGACATTAGCTTTGGAAGCTGTGAATGTAAATGATGTAAGTTCGTTATTATAATGTTTACAGCTGTGGGTCATGCTTCCATAATCATTTGATTACTTCAGTTGTTGGGAAAACCTAAAAATTATCTGTATTCATTTTGAATGAATTTATAAGATCCAGTCCTGCAAAATACACAGACATGGCGATGTAGACAGACAGACAGACAGATCCTGATTGTACTAATTTAACTGATCAATGCACTAAGTTCCAGATCTACTAAATTGCATGAGAAATTCACATTTCTTTTAATTCTTATTATTCAACTGGAGCAGTAAAGAGTTAATAAATATTAAAGTATGTAAGTTTTGGTTTACATTTAGTCTACACAACCTTAAATAGCCAATAAAATAATACATTTTTTGCATGGTATATCACAGCTACCAGTAAGTTGAGAATGTCCACCATGGACACTTTTAAAAAGCTAACAAGCCACACAGTGGAAGGAGCTGATGACAGGCTCATCCCAACTGTCTCATATGTCATGTCTAAACAAAGCTGACTTCAGCAGCCTTACAGCATTATCACAATGTCTCAATAGTTTCTGACAGAGAACAGCACAGTACAGCAGAAAGATGACAGCAGGAGATACATTACATGTAAGACAACATACTGGGTTAGGTGCAGAACACACCCATACAAACCCTCTTGAGGATGAGAGCTGTAGTCAAATTTGCTGGCAGTCAAAATGAATGTGTGTTCTCGCATCTGTGCATCTCTCTTCCTCTCTCTGTTTCTCTCTCTCTCTCTCTTGCTCTCTCTCTCTGGGGTGGCAGCATGGAACATGCTCACTCCAGTCTTAGCAAAGTGGGACTGACAGTTGCTCAAGTTCACCTTAAACACACTTTAATTGAATTAGCAGCCAAGCACATAGCCAGGCACATTAGAGGCACTGAAAGAAAATGAGAGGAACACTGTTTAATTTCATCTTCAAGTTATGCAGTGAGATTTGCACAATGGGTTTCATGAGCAGGGAAATCTGTGCCGTGAATGATATTTTAATTCCTGCAATATCTATGCAAGTGTATGAATGTTTCCCGGCACTTTCAAGTCAAATCAGTAACTGCCAAACACAATGATTTTATAAATACAAGATTATCCCTTCAATGTATATTTTATACATGTTATTGGACAGGAAACCAATGAAATTAAATAAAAGCTGTGAAAATTATATAATAATGCACCAGCCCAACATACTGAAACGATATTAGCATGACACTTGTTATATACGACTACTACTGTGGTCATTTTTTCTCATGGATATTTGGTTGACAGTATCATATAGTTAGGCTTCATCAACCCACAAGAAACTTGTCAGGATTGTAGCTCCACATTGCTTATATGGAATAAGAAGTATTTGTCCTTAAGCTGGCATAGCCCATTGTGTTAGCATCACTTAAAATGTGCTAAGCACAAAGCATTTTTTGACATTGATTTTTGATTTTTTAAATTTTTCAACAAAATTTTCATAAAAATTTCAAAAATGTGTTACCTAATGTAGAGCTGCTTGAGTAAGGCCTAGTCCACATGGGCGTTCAGATCTTGTATAAGTGAACGCGCTCTGAGCGACGTGGGCATTGTAGCTGTGGTGTGTAGCGGCGGGTGATTGACTTGAATATGACGCTACATTCATGTTCGTTTGCCTCTGTTGAACACAACCTGCAGCCCGGACTGTAATTCTGTGTGTTCAACTGTGGGGGCAGTAATCAGTGTTTTTTTTTTTTTTTAATCTGTGGGGTTTGAGCTTTATTCTTCACTGTATTAGTGAAATATGGATCAGTTGCTTTATTTAGACCTAAACCTTGACGTCGTTGTGTTAAAAATCCTCCTGATACGGCGAAAATATTGCCGTTGCTACTGGGATCACACTCTGACTTGGGACAGCTATAGACCTCCAGAGCGCTAAACTAATGGCATGTAAACGCAAATCGAAAGCCGACCTTTTTTCTGCATCCTGTAGCGAATCAGTCAGTCCACATGGGTATTTGAGGCACAACGATGTCAAGGTTTAAGTCTGAATAAAACCAACTGATCCATATTCACTAATACAGTGCAGGATAAATCCCAAACCCCAGAGATGAAAAAAAAACACGGATTACTGGCCCCACAGGTCACATACAGTATTACAGTCTGGGCTTACTGCCCCCACAGGTCACATACAGTATTACAGTCTGGGCTGCAGGTCAGCGTTAAACAGAAGGAAACGAACGCGAATGTAACGTCACATTGAAGTAATTCAAACGCCGCTACAAAATGCATACGTCGCTCAGAGTGCATTCACTTATCCACCAGTTGAACGCTCGTGTGGACTAAACACTGATCTAGTCCTGCCATAAACAGTATCTGCACTGACTCTGAATTGTAAATTGTAAATTGAAATGTTTTTTTGCAGGGGAACTACACCAATGGACTGCTTGTCATGATCTGACATGTGTTTATTATGACCAACCGACATAACCAATCAATTTGCCAAAAATTCTGAATTTGTATGGTGAGTTGACCCCTTAGAAGGGTATAATTCTAACTTGTTATAAGTAATTTAAAAAAAAATCAAGAGCTTCACTAGCACATATCTTGTGACATACGGGTGCAATTTTTTAAATTTTGACATGCAGTTATTGCCATAATCTTAGACGCATGCCAATTTTCATGAAATTCCTTTCATTGGGGGGATTGTTATGGAAACATCTCAATATGTAAACCATTTTATCTAAAATTATTGTTACACACTGCAATGTGGTACATCATCTAGTTGTCATTACCCATCTGATCTTAACTGCATGCTAAAATCACCAGAGCTCTCAGAATTTTACTTCTTACAAATTCCCCTGCTTTTCATTGGAAAACACATATCTCATAAGTTCTCATAGCAATCATCTCCACAGACCAGTGGGCCTTTCAGAGTGAGTTACAGACCTAAAACATTCATACAATGCCTATTTTAAGAATTTAATATTCTGTTTATAAAAATTTGAAAGTGAGTGATTATTTGTCTATGAAAGTGAGTTCCCTTTCCTATTACAGATGGCTAGTGGCAAAAACACTTTTGTCACAGTCCTGGCCTCTATTCAATTCCTTGTGTTTGTAGTGTTTCCCTCTCCACTGTGTTTACTGTGGTCTCCTGTCTCTTTCCCATTCTCTCTCTCTCTGTTTGAATCTGTGTTGTGGGAGTGGCGATCCTCCCACTCTCTTGATTGCTGATCAGCCTGCACACCTGCAGTCCCTTTACTCTGCAGTGTATCAAACCTGGTTCTTCACCCACTCATTGCCATATCATTGCCAGGGTGGCAGAGTATGTTTCTAGGCTGTTTAGAATTGTGCATTCTGTGCTTGCTGTTGTGTTATTTTTGATTGCTGTTACTCCATGCAATCCAGGACCACTCTCACATCTACCTGTTCTTCTGCTTATTTTCCAGCCTGCTCATTTATCCAGCTATGCTCACGTGATAACCACTCAGTCTTCACCTCTGCTTGGCACTGCTTTGCCAAACACCAGCTTTCTTCTGCACTCTGCTTTCACCTGGTAAAACCTCCATTCACCTTCACTATTCTGAAAGCTACAATGAATCATTTCTGATGTCTCGTATTCACCTATTTAATATTTACAATGCATTAGGTAAGATAAGACCAGATAAGACAAGTCCACATTCTGTAATGGCTCTCAATCATGATTGTTATTAAAATTAAAAGAGCACAATGCCCAGTGGGCAACTGACATTTTGAAAATGCAAAATTAAAAACATAATAAAAATTCTCTATTCTTTTTTGACTAACAAATTGAAAAACTGGCTCATTAACTTGACTATATTTTGTATATACAAAAAGATTTGGAATTTAATGCCTGTGACATGTTCAAAGAAAGCTGGGACCGAGGCAAAATAAGAGCGAACAGAGAGAACATTCAGCTTTTGAAACATTCCACAATAATAATAAGCAGTTAAAATGGTAACAGGTGAATGTCTTTTCTTAGGAAGTGCATGGTTATTGTAGTGTGACAATACCAGATTTCAAAGGCTAGTATTGCTCCTGTAGCAGAAATAACTTTTTGTAGGTGTTTTGCATTACTATCCAACAGTCTCTGACGTGAGCCCACTGAAATCATTGATCATCCATACAAAATATGTTTTGTTAAGTCTCTTGACACGCCTTCAATGCAGGTCAAAATTCTTTAATATCTGTCTGATAGTAGACTTATACACTTTTACACTAACAATTGCAAGATTTACCTGCCTCAGTACCATCTGCCAAAATGTACCTATGTACCATATGCTGAAATTTTAAACACTCAAAATTCTAATATTCAAACCGGTACCATTTCTAAGGATAGTCTATTTAAAGCAGGAACTGACTAAAGTTTTAGTCACTAATAGCCTAGGATTTCTGCAAAATAAAAAATGTATTTTCTTCTTCTCTAAAACAGTGCTAAATTACAATAATCACTAGTATCCATTACCAGACAAGAAAATGTAATGTTAAAAACAACTATTTAAACAGCTAACGCAGCATGATAAATATTGTTTAAAAAAAAAACTGAATCAGTATGATTGTTTTTGTATTTGTTTAGTCAAAGTCCTTTTCTGCTTTAAACAGCAACAGACAAAATAAAACACAACAAAATAATACATTTAAATAATGATATGTTCAATAATGAGCACCATACCTGTACAATAATGGTGTTGCACCAATGGGTGGTAATAATAAAGCAGTAAACTTCACAAAAGATTGAAGATGTAAAGATTTACAAACAGTGTAACTGTATCTTCATGCCTTTTTATCATTTTATCCTTTCTTACACTTTCTTGAAAATTCCTTTGCCAGCTTTACACTAGAAAGCCAAAATTAAAAATAAATTTTCTAAACAAGCCTGTGGACTAACATGCCCCAACTCTGCTCAATGTCCACTACAGTCTAACATACAGTATAAGTAATGGTAAAACAGAAATTGTTATACTGCTATTTTAAAATTAAACATTTTCCTGGCTTATCTGGTATGAAAGGCATGGGTTAATTAAAGCGCAAACACTATTTACACTTAAAACTAAAATGAGCTAGAGTGCTGCTATTAAATTTTTTAAGCATAGAATGTTCTATATTTATGCATAAATGTGACATAATTTCAGAAGTCCTAAAACTAGAATAAGACAACAATGTGAACATTTGGGATTAGCAGTCAAATTGAGGGTAAAATTAGTCAGGTGTTTTCAAGCAATTGGATGAAAATCAGACATGAGTGGGCATCTGGTTTTATTAAAAAACAAACAGGGGTCTACCAAATGCCTGATCTTCTAAACCCATGTTTGCAAGTGTATCATGACACAAACAAATGAGGTTTCTGAGGATCTCAGAAAAAGAGCTGCTGATGCTCATCAGGCTGGAAAAGGTTATATGTGGATGGACTCCTGCCATCCAAAGTCAAAAAAAAGATTCTGTACAAATGGTGGAAATTCATGACCATTGACCAACAAAGTTAGAACCTCAGGGCACAATGAAACACATGGTAACTTCTAAAAGGCTCAGTAAGAAATACACTGAATAACAATATTGTGCATGACCAGGACAGCTTGCTGTCACTGCTAGAGCAATGAATTCGGAATTATTTCAGTGCAATCCAAAAAGAAATATCAGGATATCTGCCTGTGAACTAAATTTCAAGAAAAAGTGGGACATGTAGCAAAACAACAACTATAAAAATATAAATTGTTCCACATAAGAATGTGAGAAACAATTGAAACTGTTGTGTACAGAGGAATGAGCTAAAATCCTTCTAAGCAAATGTGCAGGACTGATCAACAGTTACTGGAAACATGTAGTTGCAGCACAAGGGGGTCAACTCAGAAACTGAGAGCAGAGGTTTGCTTACTTTTGCCACTGACAGATGTAATATTTAGTCATTTCTGTCAGTACATAAATCATAAAGTATAATATTATTGTAGCATTTGTTTAATTGGGATTTCCTTTTCTACTTTAAGGGGCTATGTAAGAATCAGAAAATGTTTTAGGTCATATTTATCCAGAAATATGGAAAATTCTTTAGAGTTCACAAAATCTCAAGCACCTTTGTCCTTATATACATATACATAAATATATATATTAAAATGTAATTCTTAGACTAAAATAAAATTAAAGTGTATGATGCAGGGAATCTAAGCATCAGTTTAAGAACATATACTCTAGAACAAGCACAGGTGAGATAGCAAGTTTTCTTTTAGGAAAATGCATCTTAAAATATCTCCCCATTGTTTACAACACAATATGAAAGTCCCTTGTAGTCAGTTGTTTCCCTTTTGTTGCTGACTAGCTCATTGTTAAAGTATTCCTTTCTCCACTTAGTAACTAAACCTGATAGAAGAAATAACTAATTAATTTGTTGTTATTTGTACTGCAACAGCAGCAACTCCACCCCTTTGGTCAATACAATACATTATTCATATGTAGAGTAGCTATTTTGGTTTAATATGAAAAGTTACTCTTTGTCATTGTGAACACACTCAAGCACCACAACGAAATGTGACCTCTGCATTTAACCTATCACACGTGGAGCAGCGGTTTCAGGGAGCAGTGTAGTGGGACGGTACCTTGCTCAAGGGTACCTTAGTAGTGCCCCGGCCGGGACTTGAACCTTGAAAGGCAGTGACCTAACCACTAGGCCACCACTGCCCTGCCCTATGTTTTTATAGCTACACTCCTAATCCCATATTGTAGTGAAGCATCATCTGTTATCTCTATCAGTGGACTAAACGAAGGTAATAAATGCAGATTGATAATTACTTGAATACATGTTTATGTGCATATCTTGCCAGAAACAAGGCATTTTGTGCTTGGTGCCTCATTAACTCAAATTATGTTCATTACCTCAAATTAGATTGAAGCGTAACCTAACAGCACCTCACCTGGATAATTTTTCAAGGTTGAAGTCTACTTTAGTGTTACTAAGAAAAGCTTTTACTAGTACTGCATTGGTATTTCTGTTCATTCATTTAGAGAGTTTAGAGAAAACCCAAATAGCTGTATGACAATGCACCACTAACTATCTATCAAGACTTCTGTAGTATAGTGCAATGGATGGATGGGCTTACATATTTCTGGTTTTAAGAGTGGACATTGGTGTCAGTTTCCCTGTGAAATGCAGGTTCATGCAACAGAGACCAAAGTCTGAGACCACAATGAAAAATAGGGATAAATAAATAGTAAAAAGAAGAAATATTCAAGATTTAAAACTATTTTTAGGTCATTATTCATATTTACTGTCCATGTTAAGACCTGCAAATGAAAAGGCAAATTGTTTTGAATTACAAGCTTTACTTAAAGTGTCTCAGGTGTCTCAATACTGTGAGATGGAGATCTAGAGAATTTGGCATTTGAAAATGCCAGAACCCAAGATTTCCCTGCAGAACATTGAACAGAACATCACACTGCCTTCATCATCTTAGTACATTCTGACACCATCTCTTTCCCAGCTAAGTGACACACATGCACTCAGGCTTCCAAATGATGTAAAAGAAAGCATGATTCATCAAGTTACCTTCTTCCCTTGCTCCATGGTCTGATGCTCACATGTCCATTATGGATACTATTGGCAGTAGATGGGAACATGCTGTCTAATATATCCCCCAGTCCTTGACAGGTGGCATTGTAACAAGATTATCAGTGTTATTTACTAAACCTGTTACTGGTGTTAATGTAGTGGCTGATCAATATTTGTGTGTGTGTGTGGGTGTGTGTGTGTATATGTAGAGCACAAAGTCTCTATTGATCGCATAGGGTGAGAGACGGACAGACGCAGTGAGAGAAAGAGAGGACTACAAGGCCAGATGACTATTTCAGCCTCCATTGGCAGCACATGTGTCATCTGAAAAAATGCCTTTGTGTGTTTGAGCGGAGTGAGACTGAGTGAGACTCCTTCTGACATCCACAGTTTATGCTGTGCTGAGTCTGTAACTCTGAGTGAGATGTTATTTCATGGCTTGACTTTCTTTGGAAGGATGTGCATCAGGGCAATTTCTGAGGCATATAAGTCAGCCCTCTGTCTCTGCAAATGGAGACAACAAAGGCTTTTTGAAAGGGTTCCCAGATGGAGGCCTCAAAAGAATAACTGTCAACCCAACTCAGTACTATTCAGATTGAAATGGACAAAAATAAGAAATATATTTGCCAATGCTCTACAGTGACTATTAGCACATCTGTTCAAGAAGACACCTTAAATATGTGTTATTCAGCACAGCTCTATGCTTTGAAATTTTGATTAATTGGGAATAATTCCATTCCGTCATAGTATCCAGACAGGACAATATGCTGCCTTGGAACGCTGCTATTAATAATAAAGGCTACTGCAGAAACAAGAAGCAGTAAATAGAAAAATGCTTGTACTGAGTGAAAATGGTTGTCTGTGCTCTGTGTCCAACATTTTATGTTCTGTATTTTCTCATTTCACAACACAGAAATGGCTTTGTTTTCATCAAATGTGTTGTGAGTTGCCCCGTGGGCTAGAGCTCTGTAATTACTACTTTTCTTTTACAACTGGAATTTATCTGTTTTCAGTCTGTGGGATAAAGCCAGCCACCACTTTTCGTAATCTACGTTTTCATCTGCAACGGTTTGATTTCAGTGCCATCTGTCGATTGCTTTTATGAATCTCCCAGTGTCTACAAGCCCTCAAGAATTCAATCTGCCTGGTTCTAACAGAATTATGAATATTAAGATGTCTTCTCTGTGGCATTCCCTGGAGACTGCTCTTCTAAATGTAATCATGAATCACAGAATCATTGCTTCACTGACTGGCTGATCCCATGTCATCCAGGATCTCATCCACAATTTCTCATTCTCCTGTGACTTAAGACAAAAAATGCAGCCATGAGCATGAATGAAAATAATTTATTTTCATTTTGGTGTATTTTTAGAATTTAAAGAAATATGTCACCAAAAGACAATAACATGGCTTGTAGTTTAAACTACACTAGGAATAACGGTCCTTAAATGGTTCTTAACATGGAAGTGAGATACACAAAAAAAAACTATGTATGTACTTTTACTTTGTGTTACATTGTATGAAAGTTCTTTAAACTTAAAAAAGGGTTTTACATGCACACATTTTTGCTGTTTACACAGAAAAGCTAGTTCTTCGAAGAAAAAGTCATTGAAATTTTATGTTAGGCATATTTTATTTTTATTTTATATTTTGGCAATGGAGGACTAGCAAGTTAAGAATTTCATTGGACAGTGTAACTGCTTGTTCTTCTGTGCACATGACAATTAACTCTTGAATCTTGAATCTATAAAAACGGTTCTTCTTTTGACCTGCTCCAAAGTGGGGGCTGTTCTAACTAGCTGTAGTACCTTCCATTTATTAAAAAAGAAATTAGCATTTCATGGTAAAGTATCCCACCAGTACAGTACAGCAAATCAATAGTTGTCCCAGTGGAAAGTGACCCTGTCCCAGGCTCACCTTGGCAGAACAAACAGGGACACAGGTAGATCAATACCTGCTCTGCGAAGGTGACCCCTTCCAGCAGTTACCTGGCCCTAGCTCTCCAGAGATATATGCTGTGCGTCTGAGTCAAGTGTACACTCTCTGCAACAACTAATGACTTGAGCTTCAAAAACACCCCCACCCCCACCCCGCCCCCCGACCCAAAACAATCTCTCACAGCTGGAGCTTCATTGCAGTTCCAATCTGTGTCCCCATTTGGTGGTTTATTTGTACTCCAGCTCATACACTTCGGTGGCAATTTGACTGGCACCAGGTATTCAGCTCAGCTATCAATCATAGGATTGCACAGAGACTTGCACATCTGTCAACACACACACACAGAGGTCCTCTAGTTCATCAGTCCTTTTTAATGGTCGCAATCTAGGAGAAGAATTGGACCAAGAGATAATGAGCTTAAACTGAAAAGCTGGCTCATGAGACACTGAAAAAAATTTAATAAAAATTTCTGTGCAAAAATGTGTCCTAATGTATGCACAAATAAATATCCTCTTACTCATCCTATACCCCTCAATGCACTGCAACGATAAACATCCCAGCAATGAATACCCATAATGAGCAGTGTCAGGTGTGATGTGACTACTTAATGAATAATCTTGTGTTAACATAGTGTATGAAACTGTTAACTTCAATCATAAATTCTTTCCCTTATATTAGAGTTCTATGGTCAAGTGCTAAAGTTTGCATATTGCAAGTTAAATTAGTGAACATAAGTACACATCCTTTACAGACTATATACTTAAATATGACATTTATTTTAGAGCACACTTACTATGTATTTGCTGAGTTTAATATATTTTGAAGCAATAAAACATTAAATGAGCTATAACCTTTGGACACACCACATTTTCAGTTAATTCAGTTAATAAACTCCATTTAGAATATGTACTTATTTACAGTTTAAAAACAAGTCATTTGATCAGGAGGTTTTGCACTCAACTGTATCTATAATACTTCTTATTTTCTAACAAAACAACTTACACTACTCACAATAAGTTAGGGATATTGTGAGAGACTTAGTGGATGTCATACATACAGTGTTTGTTTAACTTCAGACATTTTTGGGATAGAGAGGCAATTGTATTAGGGTAAAAGACACACCTCATTTTGTGTTTTCCATGTAATGGTCTCATTGTGTACAGGTGTGCCTTATATTGGGGCCAATACCAAAAGACAGCCTTTCTCATTGTGGCATCAATTTCAACATTCTGTGGGTATAAAAAGCAGGTATTGTCAGTAAGTCATTCCAAGTTCATCATTCAAACAGCCATTAACACACAACGTCACTTAATGGAAGAGCAGCGTCACCTGACCATGGCGCGCCTTCGGGTTGGTGGCAGGCAGTCAGATGTTGCTCATGTACTTGATGTGTCTCAAAGTGTCATTAGCAGACTTGCATCAAGACACAGAACTACTGGCAGAGTTCATGACAAACCCAAGAGTGAAGCCCCACGAGACCACAACGATGACCAGTACCTAAGGACCTATGCACTCAGACATTGTTATGCAACTGCCACACAGCTACAGGCCCATTTATGGGATGTGAGGGGTACTAGGGTTTCCAAATAAACCATTCGCAACCGACTCCACCACTTTGGCTTGAATGACCCCAAGACACCGCTGTGAACGTTTGCAGTGGGCACAAGACCATGTGACCTGGATAATGCAGCAGTGGTCTCACGTTCTGTTCACTGATGAGTGTCGGGTCACCTTGCACAGAAATGATGGTCATCAGCGTTGCTGGAGAAGATGAGGTGAGCGATATGCTGAGGTCAACATGGTCCCCAGGGTTTGCTTTAGTGGAGGAGGTGCAAAAGTCTGGGCAGGCATCACCAGCGCAAAACAGATTTGGTTATTGTACATGGCTTAGTCACTGCACGTTCTTACCTCAGAGACATCATAGAACCCATCATCATTCCCCAATTTTGCCAGCACACCCCCAACTTTCTGTTCATGGATGATAATGCTCCACCACATCGTGGCAGATTTGTCACAGCTCGACTT
>JBBPDA010000003.1:5644032-5683605 GCA_037974385.1 Arnoldichthys spilopterus
TGTTTTTGGACTGCCCTGTTTATTATTTCAATAAACCTTCACTTGCACTTGTGTCCAAGCTTCCGTATTCGTCACAGCATACTTGCAGATATTTGATGTTAGATATTATTTTCTTCACAATGTGATGATGTCAGGTCTGAGAACCAGAAGGACAGCAACACATCCTATTGACCCTTTATCATGGGTTATGACACTGACTTTTATATTTCTATAAATTCTATACCTATACTTTGCTTCTAAAATGCAGGTGCTCAAAGCCAGTAAGGTTGAAACCACTGGAAAAATTGAGGCTCTCTTATATACTTTTTCAGCCTCACTCAATACATAAATAGTGTGTATGACTTATATCACATAAGTGGCCACTTGCAGGACAGGGGATTAGGGGGGTAAAGGGGAGCAGGTTTTTCAATAGGAACACAATCTGCCTTGAGCAAGCATGATAATATGTCCTACTGAAACGATTTCTTGGCCAATTTCCTTTTAGCCTAGAGTTAATTTAAGTGAAATAGAAACATTTCCTCGACAATCCTAAGCTTGTTAAGCAAAACAAGCAGTCAGCTGTCACGTATAGCTGTATGTATTAACTGGTTATATAAAACCCAACTGGAACAGAGCAAATCAAGTTTACTTTTGAATTACAACCAAGGCAGGCAATCTCCTTGCTTGATACCAGCCTTTGCCTCAAACACCTCTGATTGGCACACATTCACTCTTGCTCTGCATACTGAGCCCTTGACACATATTTTTGTAAGTCTTATCAGTCTCTGGGTGTCCTGAGTGTTCTGTTCCATCTATCCCTCTACAAACTGCTTTGCTGTCAGTGCTATTGTAAGCTCTCTTGAAATCCAGATCTGACAGTTTATTTTCTGTTTAAACTCCCAACATTTTGGTAGTATCTATTGTAGAACATGCATCTATTGTGCCTGAAAGCCTCCCTGCTGAAAATGTCTTCTTTCAAGTATGCTGGAAATTATCTTAGTAGCATGTGACCTTATTCAAAACCTAGAGCCTTCTCCATTCTTGCTCACTGAAATTAGCTCATCTAAATTGGAATGCTACACTCAAGCTTGTCTACCCTAAATCTCCTTTTTTCTCATGTCTTGCTGGGGGTCTTGTCACTACTTTCTCTATGTTTTAACGCAATACTTCTTCCACTTTTGAATAGCTACAATCCATACATTAATACATTCATAGCTTTTGTTAAAACATCTACAAAGTTGCACATATCTGCTTTTTTGTTATTTTCTGCCTGCGATTTCTTTTTCTCTCTTCTTTTTTCTCTTCTCTCTCTTCATTTTGTGACACATTCTTTTCAAGTTTTGAGTCACTGATTTATGTATAAGCCACTTTGTCATAGTATTCTCTTCTTAGTCATCTTTTCACACTCTTAATATTCTCATTGCACTCACATCACTGAAGTCTGCAGAACCTCCTCCATTGTTTTGGATAGACAATTCTTGATCACTTTCTCTTTAAGTTTACTCTAAAGTTACTGCCACCATTGACAAACACTTAGGAATGCTCTTCTTAATCTTCCACTATATATCTGTATATATCTGTCTTGCATAATCTAAAACAAGGTCAGCTTTGTTATGCATTTCTTTTGCTTTGTCTGCATAGATAGCATCTTCTTGCCACTGCTATTTCAAAATGTCATGACTGTTGGACCAATAAAAATAGTTAAAAAATTAGCCAATCATTTTGCATTAACTTACACTAATAGTTGATAAAGATTTATTTCTTCACCTATTAAGTTTCTTTTTTGTAAATACAATGTTTTGTTTAAACAGTAGCATTGCTTTCATGTATTGGTGTTCTGACCCATATTTTGGATTATGGACCAAACCAATGCGTTCTGTAGCGTCTTGCTATAGTATCTTAATATTCTAGACTTTGTTGATGGAAAGTTTACTTAATTTTCTAATGATGTGTGACTCTATCTATATGGTCACCAGATGACATCTCTGCCTATGCTGACATGAATATCTAGTGATTTAGTGGATGTGCAATTTTCAAATGTAATCATCCCCTTTTCTGTCTTCCACAGAGAAAAATCACTTTGGGTAAAAGTTTACAATACCCATCCACCCATGTATTTTCTGTTTAAGCTCATATCAGAGCTATCTTTTGTAAAATATGCATCTATTGTCCCTGAAAATCTCTTTGTTGAAAATGTAAGGCTTCTCCTGTTTATGTTCTTTTTAAGTTGATGCTACACACATCCTTTTCAAATCCAAAAAGCCACTGTTCTGTTGCTCAATCTCTAACCTCATCACATTGTGATGAAAATAATATCTTACATCAAATATCTGCAAGTATACATCGGAGAAGTCCAGTTTAAAATAACAAATCCAAGAAAAAGAAATGAGCTGAAAATGCTAGCCTAAATTTAAAATTTACAAAAAAGATGGCGAGACAAAGTTTTAATGTAGTTTGCCCATTGTTGTGCTATCTGGACATATATTTGTCATAAAACAAGACATTTTGACCAGCTGTTTATGGAGAACAACCTAGTAGTTTATGTGGCTTCATCATAGCTTTCATGCAATCTGATAAGAGACACTCAATCTTTTGTTGTGAATGGGAGTTTAATGAATGATTTAGATTCCTCACTGTAATGATACAAGTGACAAGGGACACTGATAAATTCCCATACACTAAAATATAGGTTTCACCAGTTCTTGTCTTGGATGGGCAGTTCTCAGGAAAAGACCTTATATTTATTCAGAACTTTACATTATGTGGTGTTATTCTATAAATGATAAAAGGGTTCTTTACACTCATCTCATTAAGGGTTACTTAAATAAATGTTTTCCAACCCTGGTTCTGGAGGCACACTGCCCTGAACATTTGAGTATTTTCACTGCTTTCAATACACCTGATAAACCTTATCACCTCATTAACAACCCCTTACTGAGCTGTTATGGGGGTGTTAAAGCAGGGAAAGCAGGTGTACAGGCCAGTGTTCCTCCAGAAAAACACAAATTTAAAGAACCATCCACTATTGTTTATAACAATTTACATTGTTTGTGACTTATGGGGACTAGAATTTACCTGGACAGTCTTATTTTTTTTCTGACCATGCAATTTAATAATCACTGAAATGAAATTTTTGTAAACGAAAAGTACTTTTTCATCAGTGTGTCTACAGTCTACTACTAAGCTGAGCAGCCAGTGTACTTGGGCAAGTTTAATATTATTTCTCTCTAACTATTATTCCATATAGTGTTAATGTGTTTTGTACTTGCATAGAAACAAATAAACAATAAATAAAGGTGATCTCTCGTTAATCTGTAATATTTCTTTAAATTCAGGACAATAATGCCAGAAAAGGAAATCTTAGCTGGTCCATTACGTGATGTCTGTTAAGGCATGTCCTGAAACAACAGATATTTAAAACTTGACAATAATAGCTTTTGTGAACATGCATCCTTTATTTAGGCCTTTTGTATCATGCTCAGTTTCGCATAGTGATAAGGGTGAAGCAGGACTTTTACCTGATGCGATATGAGCCTTGTTATCTTTTTTTATAAAGATATGCATGCTTGAAAGGGGTAGTGCTGTTGTTGTCTTTATCTTTATGCTTCTAACAAATCACACCTATACCTTTCACCTATAGCTCTATAATAAGCTTTGTTGCCTTGCTGCTTCTTGCATGATGTTAATAGGCTCTACGGGTAACTGTCAATGACAGACTTAACCATCAACGTTTAATTCAGCACTGTGTAGGTGTGGGAAAGTGGTATATAGTAGTTATATCATAAATTATACTGATTGTTACCAAGCTGTGGCCTGAGAAAAGTCTCATTTTTACATAAAACCACCAGACACTGTGATCTTATACTGCCCCCTGCTGGATTTCAAGAGCCCATATCCTATTTTTTTCTTTTTCCCCTGAGGCCTGCTTATGACATTTATGTGGATTTCACCAAAAATAATATTTTTTTAATTATTTTTTTACATGGCCATTTTCCAACCTCTTAATATTCCTTGCAATTAAACTGGCTTTTTCTGCCACTGCGCTTTTAAGACCAATCTGTTTAAACAGCATACCGACATTCAACTGGACCATGGAGCAAAGAAGAAGGTGGTCGGATAATTAATAAACCCATCACCTTGGGTTTTGGTATTTATGTGGATGTTACTTTGACATGTACCACCTACCTATTTGTTGTTCCAGACCAAGTACACCCCTTCATGGCAGTCAAATTCCTTAATGGCATTGGCATTCAGCAGGAAAAAACACCCAGAAAATTGTTTAGGAATGGTTGGAGGAATGTGACTGAGTTCAAGGTGTTGATTTGGCAACCAAACTCCACAGATCTCGATCTGATTGGGCATCTGTGGGATTAGCTGGACAAACTAGTCTGTTCCATGGAGGCCCAATCTTGCTGCTAATGGAATTTAAAGGATGTACCACTAACATCCACAGCACACCTTCAGAGATCTTGTGAAAACCATGCCTCAGTGGATTACAGCTGTTTTGGTGGTATAGTCAGGGTCAACACAATATTAGGCAGGTGGTTTTATTGTTTAATATTGTAAGAAGTAAACTGTATGTTCTGAAACATTAATAATGTTTGCCCACCATGTCAACCAATTTTGTTTTAAAATAACGAGTAAAATTCAGTTTTTACATGATACATGATAACCTTTGCCACACTGTAACTGACACACAATGTCATAGAGTTGGCCACTGCATTGTACCATATATAACGAGTATCTGACATGGCCTACTGAATACACCCACAGTAAGTTGAATGAGCATATTTGTATCCATGTGCTAACTTATTATGACTGCCTTGTAGTGCAGGAGGACCCCAGCATTGCTCTGCTGGATTTTTTTTTTTTTAATAATAGCTGGAGCCCCAAAAGTACAACATTTTAACAACAATTAAGTATTGAGAGAGAGAGCAAGAGAGAGAGAGAGAGAGAGAGAGAGAGAGAGAGAGAGAGAGAGAGAGAGAAATTGAAATGGGAGATATGTGCATCTCATCACCCCAATCTGTAGAGTAGCTAAAGAAAATGTTTTTATACTCTTGTAAGATTTATCGTCTCATGACCAGCTTTTCTCAGAATAATGATGCAAATATGCAGTGGGTGAGTGCAGATGCAACATTATTGACATAAAGTGTAGCCTTGAAGGGAGCCTATCTTGGGTCAGACCACAGGCAGACAGAAAGACTCAAATGACTGTGTAAGGGATAGAATGGATATTATTGAATCAGAATAGTGATAAATAATGATCCCCAAGAGTAAATCAATGGTAACCAATAATTATTATGACAGTAAATAATGTGCCTACAATTGCCTTGTATAGACCCAACTCTGGTACCTGTTAGCATTAGTGTAAAAAGCTTTTCCCCATTTAACCACTCTGTCATCAAAATCACTGACACCACCATCATTGGCTACCAGTGATAAACCATGCCAATCAAAGCTCTGCACACACATATTAGACATTCCACAATGCTTGCATCTGTAAAACTGGGTGCTGTATTCATTGCACAGGGCTGAAATAAAGGGATAATTCACTTTTTTCAAGATTTCACTCTATACCTGCTCTATTACTCTGCCTGTTACAGTGAGTATGCATTATAGTCACTTTCCTCGTCCCTTAGCTGGACTAAGTGGCAAAATGTGCTGCTACATGGCTGCATTTAATATGAAACACTGTTAAACTGGGAGTAAAATAAATCTTTAGCTGCTCAAAATACAGGCAGTTGGACAAGGATCCTCACAACTTAACAAAGAACCAGTGGTCCATGTATACTGACGTGGCCAGGAAACTGGTTTCCTGACATTTGTATGTAGCCTGGTTTCAGCATTGGGGAAATACACCAATTCTTTGTGAAGTGAAAGTGACATTTGTCATTGTGAGCACACTCAAGCACCACAACAAAATGTGATCTCTGCATTTAACCCATCACATGTGGAGCAATGGGCAACTATCAACAGTGCCTGGGGAGCAGTGTAGCACCTTGCTCAAGGTCTATCTCAGTAGTGCCTGAGCCAGGACTTGAACCTGCAACCTTCAGGTCCCACACACAACATCCTAACCACTAGGCCACTCCTGCCCACTGATGCTCAGTTGTATTTCAAGGTGGAATTTATTGGTGAAAATATAGTGACGAGGGCACCAGTATTCTGGTTGTATGTGGACAAGTTTGTTCAAATGTTTTTATTTTAGTTTATTTAATCATCTGGAAAACTGTCAGCTTGCTAAGTCTACTGTTCTCATATCTACATTGGTAGAAGCTACCCGCTAGCATTATTTGTGCTGGTAAAACACAGTCAGAGAATGAAGGAATCCCCATTGCAATCTTGGATAGCTGTAGGGAACAGAGAAACAGTTTCGACAGACAAATGTACATGGAGTGACATGTTCACATTGTTAGGATGTGCAATCACAGAGTACTTCATCCCCATGTCAGTGGCTTCAGTCCACACAAAGAAAATGTGCTGCTCTGAACTGCTTTCTGTAGTTTCTGGCAGTCTGTAATAAAGGTCTCTTGTTCAGTCTGTTCATAGAGTCGACCACACATCATGAATTAGATATGTTTCTGTGTGTGTGTGTGCTTTTACTGCATTGGAACTGGGTATAACCGCAGTGACCTCCGCCTATCGTAGCGTCACATACAAAACCTATATTATATAGAACGGGATATATAGATCTTATTTTTTTAATCACATTAAATCACCGTGTTTACATCTCCGCAGCTTACAGTAGAGGGCACTGTGGGTCGCACACGGACGCAGCACACTCTCCGCGTGCTTCTGGGATACTGGAGGATTTGGTGGCGGTACAATGTCATGGCGACCATCATCCAGCAAGTTTTTCGCGGCTTCGTAACTGCGGATAAATCTGCGAACTGAAAACAAAGGTTAGTGCACTCGATCTGTGTTGGCGGGGTGCCGTTAGGTCGATCGAGTGGACCGCGTGCAGTTGCAGTCAATCAGACACGCACAGTCTTCGGTGTTAGCTATGAGGAGCTAGCGCGGTTAGCTGGGTGGCCGGTGGCGCCTTTGTTAGCGACGCAAGTGGCCCGTTTGCTCTGCGGAGTGGGGGTCAGTTATTCATTTCAGCGTCGAATTTATGTCCATTTTGATTCCATACACGCTGTCGAATCCAGGCTCAGACATGTGGTTGTGGCACTAAAGGCAAAAAAATCGGAGGTAGGCTCGGTTACCCCACGTTTGTTTAGCCATGATTAGCCTGACCTGGCTGTGGGCCTAGCCAGGTGTTTATGCTCGGTCCCTTTTTTGGAGTATTGTTTTAACACAGTTCCACGTGTAAAGCGAACATGATCAGGGAATATTGATGTCGACTTTTTCCCCAAGCCGTTGTCTCCGAATGGATGCAGGGCCATTTGCGCGTGGATTATTCTCTAGTTAGCTGGGTTGGCTAAGGGCTCTGAAGTGGGCAGCAGGCGGAGGGTAGCCCAGCATAGTGCTAACTCGCTGTTCGTCTTTTTGCCGTGAAACCGCTGTCCTGTGATCACTTAATCACGTGCACACAGCTGACCAACACAAGCCCCATGTTAGAGAAAAACGTGTGCTGCAACATTGTCTCGTATAACATGTAATATTGTCGTGTAGTCGCCTGAATGGCAGCTAAAAAAAACCCTGTCGTTCACGGTAGTTTCTGGTGGCTAAAGTGTAGCTCGCTAAGTTCCGTTACTTCTAGAAACGTCTGTGAACGTTTGTGAAGAACCGAGCCACATCCAGCTGCAGCAACACTGGGGCCAGCAACTGAAATGTCTGAATGTGTTTTAATGCATATTCTTTTTCGTTAGAGTTTGAATGCAATATTGCATTGGTTGGAAATCCAATGTTGTGTCGTGGGTCTTGGCGGGATTTGTTTTTGTGCGACACTTGTGGATTATGTGAAGTACTGGCGGTAGACGTGCTTGTTAAAGCAGTAGTTATCTAACAGCGCGTCTGTTCGCCGTGTTTACAGCCATAATCTCCGCAAGTGAAAAACAAACATCAGTTTAACGATTTTTCGAAAAATTTAGAACATCCTGTTTAAACATACAGTGGCGCGTGGCGTGTCAAAGTCTTTAAAAATATGCACCTCAGACGTTAACAACAGTATTTCACGATCGGGCTGAAAAAGCACTGGTGTTTCTTTTCCAAACACAACAAAGAGCAGGAAACTTTAGTACAGTCTGGTTGTTATGTAACAGCTTCATGGATACGGAATTCACAACTGTCCTGTAGATGAGAAATTCATTTACACTCATGCAGTAACATTGTGATTGTGTACATTACTGTTCATCTTTATAGTAAATGCTGTCTTTTTTCTCTTTGTCCCTTAGAGTGAACTGTGAGGATTACAGGAGAATCAACATCTCTTATTTCACATAGGCTCAAGTAAAAACATCACACTTTCCACCGGGGTCAAGAGCTCTGCAAAATGGAATGTGCCACAAATGCCAGCGTTGGTATGTACAGTTTGATATGATAGAATATTGGGGGTGAGGATGTTTCATCCAAACATTTAAATTTGGGACAATATTCACTTCAGGGGTTCCTTTTTAGTTTCTTACATTTTCCTACTTTCTTAGGAAAAAGTAGTTTGGAACATACAAAGATCATGCATATAATTTTTGATTGAAAATATTGCTATCAGCTTAAGCAGTTTGTTTGAAAACCTGTTGTCACACTGCAGACGTAAATAAGACTGCATTGCTGGGCTATTATATAAAAAATAGGCTATTTTTTAATACCTTTAAAAGGAATGTATTTATCACTGTTTACTGTACTTGCAAACTGTGTGCCCTTAAGATTTGGGATCTGTTTGATTTTTTGTGTACTAATCATAATTTATGCAGGATCTGAATCTTATAGAAGTTGCTGTTTTCAGACCAGTCGTATTGGATAACTCTTTGTTTTTGGTTTTGTATCCACCACAAGTTACTTAGATTATTGCACTAAAGATTTAGGCTAGTTCTTTTCTATTTTCAAACTTCACTTTATATATTGTGGTTGATTTTTTATTTTTTTTTTTTTCTTATTTGATACAGAATATGAACTGAACTACTGTTCTCAAGCCAAAGAAGGAGAATTTTAGGAGAGTTTTTACTGAATATTTATAACTGAAATAGTATTCTTGTTGAGAGAGATTGTAATTGTTAAAGGTGAACAATTACTTCTTTGCTGGCCTGTTGAAATTGTATATATTTTTTAATTAATTAACAAAGAAAAAATGTGTGTATTTTGTAATATTGGCAATAATATTATTTTAAATATTCCCAGAAATATTGTGAGACCATTTTTAGGCCATATTGCCCACTTCTGTTACTGGTGTCACTTTTTTGCTATTTTTGTTTTTATCGGTTTGTGTTAAAATGTTTGTTCGCCCATTTGCACATTCGCCATGGCAAAAGGCGGTTCCTGGACAGAGAGTGCAGGCGGCAGGTCATGACGCGGTCACATAGCTGGTTCATAGTTTAATATTCACACATGGATGCAATGTAGTTTTTTTGCTTGGGCATGGTAAAGTCTGTTTAATGTCTGGTCCAAACATTTGTGTTTACACATACACTTCCTCTGAGTGAAAGAAATCCTGGAAACATTTTTTTGGGGAAATTTCTCCATGAAAACGTCTTGCAAAAGAACATAACCGCCTTATATTTTTATGTAGTTGCTGCTAACTTTGACTTACTAATATTTAGCTGGCATAACATCTCACAAGTGACGTGCCCCAATTAAACTTGAGAACTTTGAACTTTTCAAAAGTTGTGAAGTTTTCAAGTTTTTAGTTTTCAAGTTTTAAATCACTTGAAATCTTGAAATAATTTAATTTAAATTGATAATTCATACTGAAAGTGAAAAATAAGATTTCTACTGTGACTAAATAACTTAATTTCTTAGCCTTATGTATGAGTTTTTACAATGAAGACATGTTCATGTGTTTCCTCCACAGAGGATCCATCTGAAACTGTCATGTGTGAGGATATTGCTCTCAGGGATGGTAGTGAGACACCACGAAAGAAAAATAAGAAGCACAAAAAACACAAAAGTAAGAAGAAGCGCAAGAAGAGAAAGGGTGAAAAAGAGAGCAGTTCTGAATCTGGAGTAGAATCGGATGGAGATTCTCAAACAAAACTGAGGTAAATAAAAATGTGTAGCCTGCGATAAGGAAGATGTGTGTATATTTTGTTTTTTGGCATCATATGTCATAATTTGTACCAAGCCTTTGTGGGGGAGGAAAAAACAGTTTTTATGTTTTATTTGCACAGTGTGAAAAAGGAAGGCCCATCCACCTTTGAGTCACAAGGTGATGATGAAAATAAAGAAACCACAAGAAACTCTGTTGCAGGTCAGTGTTTATTAGTGTTTTTTTCCTGTGCATGTGTAAAGTGTCCTTGGGTTTGAGAAAGGTGCTATATAAATGTAACTTATTATTATTTTTATTACTTCTACTTAAATTGGCGTTAATTATGCTAAAGTATCATGGTAAAGTCCTAGTAAATGTTGTGGAGTAATACATCTCATTTGTCAAAGTAACTTGTTTCTTTTCAGATGATGATGAAGGCAAAGTAAGAAAAACAAAACGGCATGCAGGGAAGAAGAAGAAGAAAAAGAAAAGAAAAGAAGAAAAGCCATCAAGAAATTCTCCTTCTCGTTCACAATCTGCCAGTACATCTGAGTCAGGGTCAGAATCCGAATCTGAATCAAAATTGACGCAAGCATCGCAAATGGACTCACCTAGCTTGGCGAGAAAGTCTCCTATGGGTGCAGTGAAACTCTCAAACGATGAAAATAAAGAAAAAAAACCACAGCCAGATGAAATAAAGGATGATGTGACCAACAAAACTGAACATTGTGAGGACAAACCCACAAAACCTGCACGAAGAAAGGAAGAGTCTCCTGAGGATGCATGTGGTCAGTCTGTAAATAAGGAAAAATACAATGAGAAAGATTCAAAAATGGAGGATTTTGGGGAAAATGGAAGTTTTAGCAAAGCTCAGGAACTCCCCGATATTATCCCCAAACAGGAGAATGTTCACAAAGAGCAAGTAAGTCAGAAGGAACCAAATGGAGATAAGAGAGGAAAGAGGGATGCAGATAAGTCACAATCTAGGTCAAGGTCTCGATCGCATTCCGCCAATAAAGGGACTAAATCAAGCCACAGTCGATCCAGAACTCCAAAGCGATCATCTGGTGTATCGGCACATCGAAAAAATCAGTCACTGTCTAGAGAAAGGTCTGTTTCTAGTTCAAGAGGAAAGAGAGGTATTCAAAAAAGACGTTCAGTGTCTCCATCAGAAAAACAAAGGTCTCGATCTAGATCAGTCAAAGGAACAAGACGCAAGTCAAGGTCTCTCTCTGGAAAGAGAAGGCAACGATCTGACTCTAGATCTCGTACCAGGGCCAGAAGATCTAGAACCAGGTCCCCACGACGCGGCCGCCGAACTAGATCTAGGTCTGTTGTAAGGCCACGGCGTTCAAGGTCGAGGTCAAAAAGATCACTTTCTCGTAGAAAAACCCGTGGTTCAAGATCACGCTCAAGATCAGTTCAAAGAGGTAGGCGTTCACGCTCTCGAAAAAGAACACCAGTATCCCGTGCAAGAAGGTCTAGGTCCAGGTCTATCAGGAGAACGAGGCGAACCCGTTCAAGGTCCATTGTGATCCTAAGAAGATCTAGGTCTCGATTGAGGAGAAACAGACGATCTAGATCAAGGTCTCTTCGTAAAAACAGATCAAGGTCTAGAACCTCAAGACGGCGAAGTAGATCTCCCACTCCTCTGCGCTCTAGGCACTCAAAGTCAAGATCCCCAGCTGTTCGACAGAGAAGGTCAAAATCTCCACGTAAAACAAGCTTAAAACCAAGGTCTCCAAAGCGTAATAAACATTCAAAATCGCGATCTGTCTCACGCCATTCAAAGAGTAGTTCTCCTAGAATTGGTAGAGGAGCCAAGAAAACTAAAAAAAAGCGGTCAAGATCAGTTTCACAAAGAGACACATCCAGATCCAGATCCAATTCAGGAGAAAGGCTTTCCTCAGATAGAAGTCAGTCTCCAGCTAAGAGCAGGTCTAAATCTCCTGCTGAAGAAAGAGAATCTTCAGTGGAGCACCATAAACATTCTAGTGGGAACAATAAAGGAATAACAGAGGCTAAAATACAGAAAGCCTCTGGAGAAGACCAGACAAATCCTACAAAAGGTTGGAAACCATTGTCACAATGTGTATCTCCATCCAAAATATCCACTGAGGACTCCACACAATCAGAACGTGAATCAAAAAATGAAAGTGTGAAAAAGGAACTGCAGAAGTCTAGATCAAGGTCCTCTTCATCAGAACCATTACCTCAGCAGGAGAGCACTGGCTCAGATGATAATGTGCAGTCTGATAATTCAAGATCACCATCACCAAGTCCAGCAAAAAAAGAGAGGGGATCAAAACCCACCCAAAAGTCCAAGTCACCTGTTCGTAGGAAGCGCTCCAGATCCATTTCCTCCACCCATAAGACAAGGTCCAAATCAAAGTCCGTTAATGCTAGAGAAAGGTCCAAATCTCCTGCAAGAAAAAGAAAGTCTAGATCCCCTTCGCACAGCCAAAGGAAGAGGTCAAAATCCAGGTCACCTGTCAGGAGAAGGAGATCACGTTCAAGGTCAGTCACTCGTAGGGGAAAATCCAGGTCTAAGTCTCGCACTAGGACCAAGCGCTCAAAGTCAAAATCTCCCAAAAGAAAACGATCTAAGTCTAGATCACCAGTCCGTAAAAGGCGATCTAAATCGCGGTCTCCTGCTCGTAGAAAGAGATCCAAAAGTCCAGAAAAAAGCAAAAGATCAAAATCCCGCTCTCCAGCAAGGAAGAGACGGTCAAGATCACGGTCAAAATCACGGACTCGTCATTCACGATCCAAGAGATCTCGTTCTGCTTCTCGCCGGAGGAGACCTGTTTTTCGTGGTCGTTCTTTTGACAGAAGAGATCGGTGGAAACGTGAGCCAAGCCATTCTCCTATTCTCATTCTTCGTAAGAGAAGGTCCACCTCACGAACACGCCGCAGCTCTAGCAAAACTCCACCGCGTCTTACTGAGCTTGGTAAGGAGACAATTTAGTTTTTTTGAGTGTATCCAATTAAAAATACGCACATGAGGTTCATGTGTGTGTATGTATGTATGTGTATATATATATATATTTATTATTATTTTTTTTTCCACAGACAAGGATCAGCTATTAGAAATCGCAAAGGCTAATGCTGCAGCAATGTGTGCTAAAGCAGGAATGCCCATCCCAGAGAGCCTTAGGCCTAAGGCTATCCTCCAGTTGCCTTTGCCAACTCCTACTCCTGCCCCTCTTACTTTGCCTCTGCCCCTGCCAGTTCCCAACTTGCCCATGAATCTACCAATGGGTATACCTGGTGTGCCTACAATGCCAAACATGCCTATGAATGCTGCTATGGCTAGCATGACAGCAGCCACCATGACTGCAGCCCTGTCTAATATGGGAGCCTTGGCAGCTATACCCCCTATGCCTCCGCTTCCTACTATTACCAACAAACCCCCTCCAGCTCCTACACCTAATTTGGCAAACATTGAAGAAGTGAAGAGAAAAGTGGCACAGCAGGCTAACAGTATCAGCATCAAAGAGTTAACAGAGGTGAGATCATTTGCCTTGCTGTTATGTTTTCATCATTAGTTGTGTGTTTGGTGGTATTAAATATATATAAGTTATATGGAGGAAGGTTGTACTGTAAATGTTGTTGTTGATTTGGATTTAGAAATGTAAACAGATTGCAGAAAGCAAGGAGGAGATGAGCATTGCAAGACCACATATTTCAGATGATGAAGATGATGGTAAACGGGTAAGTGATCTTCCAAGATACCTAGATGTGTTAACGTTGGAGTCCTAGACAAAGAACAGACTTTAATAGTATAAAAATGCTTAAATAAATTCTGAACTGGAATAAGATAAGCTCTGATTTGATTAGGAGCGCAATCAAGTTAAAAAAAATTCTAAACAGACTTGTCAAGAAGTATCATTATCTTAATCATTTACATCAATGGGTATTTTACAGTAACATTTGGTATATCGAGGACAATTTATTTGGGCCAGGCTTGTCCTTTTCACAGATTTACAGATAGATATGGACAGTTTTTGTTTTAAAGTTGCAATTTTACATGACATTTTAGATGTGGACATCAGCTCTGGTTCCACGACCATAGCAAATAGCAAATTTTGTATAACAGGTTTTTTCTTCTTCTTCTTTTTCTTCCCTACACATGTAAGGAAACTGACCATTTAGTTACTGTGCATTATGACAATCTCATGCTTAAAATCTAATCAAAGTGGAAAAAACCTGATGCCTGAACTTTAAACTTAAGAATGGAAAGATACTGTTTCTAACATTCTCAGTGAAGCAGCATGCTGAAAACCAGAACCAAAGGTTTGAACAATGGGTTATTTAATGAGTGCAGAACATTCATACTTTGAAAATGGAAATAAAAGTTCTATTATTGACACTTTGGGATGTTCTGCATAATTGTTGATAAATAGGGTTGGGATCACTTTATTAATTTATCAGTTGCAGTTCATGCATTTCATGGAGCATTGGGTCTGCTACATTACAGATGAGTATTTGCTGTTCTGACTTTACATTGTATGAAGTTTTTACATTTAATTTAGTAAATTTTCTTTTTCTCTTTCTTTTGCAGTAACCAGCTGTGCTGCTTCATTAACTGTATTTTCCACCCACGGTTAACATTTGAATGAGCTGAAGTAGTGACACCACTTAATGATTATGATCTGTAAATGCAGGAGGTGGGGCTGGTTCCAGAGGATATTTCAACAGTCTAGATGTTTTCTTAGCTGATGAACCCACTGTAGGCAGCAGATTTCTTTTTGCCTCAGGACTTGATCTACTAGACCAGGTCGTTTGATATCTTCAGGTGGATTGAGGCGCTTCTTCATGCAGTGAGGCAAAAGCTCAGTTTGTTCACATTCAAAGTGAAGTATTATATGACTTTCAGTATAGTGTCTCGACAGTTGAAAGAAGCAACTTATTTTAAGCTGCTTTTTGTTTTTGAGTGGTTTGGTTAACAGATTGACACTTTACTTCACCCAGCCTCATGCCTCATCTCATTAAATGTAAATCTCATTTAAGTACTTTTGTGATCAGGAATTATTTGTTCTTAACTTTTGTTGTGAAGGGTTTTTTTTTTTTTTTTTTAGAAATGAAAAATTGAGGAAAGAGTTGTGACCGCTATACTTCATGGACAATATTTTCCTTAGTGTGCGGTTGTATCTGACAGACAGCTGGCTTGTGAACATGGTTGGCCAGTGGCTGCTCGAGGTTAACAGATTAAGCCTGGTAGGAAATCCATAAATCTGAGCAGACCTACATTCGTCAAGCATTTTGAGGAGGTATTTGATTCAGGTCTTGATTTTTTTTGATTTCTGAAAGGATTTGAAAGGGGCACACTGTGTTGGTTTTAGCAGCTTAGGAGGTGTACAGTACTATTTTATCTTGTAATTTGAATTCATTGAAAATTGTTTGTGCATTTGCCCAGTAGAGGTTTTGTGTTGGGGTGCTTTGTTTATGGTAGCTGTGGAATTTTACATCAGCATTCTAGGCTAAGGATGATTAAAAGATGAGAATGCATAATATTTACTGAGAACAAAAACTGTTTCTTGTTGAGACACCTGTACTTTATCATATACTGTTTAACTTGTAGCCCATGTGTTAATTTGCTTTATTGTTATTTGTTAATTCTCCTTTGGGTTTATTCCTTGTGTTTTGGTACTGTTTCAGTAGTTTGTGCACAGTCCAGTAAGTTCAAGGCTGATCATTAGAAGGAAGAAATCTTTTCCCTTAAAGATCAGCCTCAGGAAAGATTTTAAACTTTAATTTAAATAGCATGATGTCTCTTCAAGGTTCAGATTTCTCCTAGTAATGCAATCTTATAGAACAATGTTATGCACACACAATTATTACACATGCAAGTGTGCTATTTTCACTTGTCTGTAAACCCCAGATGAGCACCGCTAATAAAATGAAGGGCAAAGTATGCTCTTTGCCACTTACCCCACATCCCCTCCACTGGTATAAAGTTATACTTGTTTGACTCTCACTTTGTGAACTGCTCATTCCTATATCGCAGACAGCAAGCACCAGTAAACAGTTTACTAGTATATGATTTAATCCAGAATGTATACAGTAAGGTTGAACTTGGGTTTAAGGCTGTGGTTAAGCAAGTGTGGAGACAATGAGAGATTTTTGAAAGAGTGATTACATAAATCTAAAGACTACCCAAAGTTGTGACCAAAATGTTTTAACGTTCTTTTGAATTGGTTCCCATTGTTCGATCTTACTGATGTTGGAAAAATGGGAAATTACTCACTATAACTGTGACATTTGTGTATTAATTTAGGACACTGGGCAATATTGAAAACCGTGGTATTAAACATAAAGGCAGTGTACTTTTGTATCCTTTGTACAGGCCCGAGTTCCATGTTCCTAACACAAAGTGTAGTATCCACAATTTTGATTAAACATTAGTTTTTCCTCTGCCATAAAATTGTCTCTTGCTTTGTACATAATGCACCCTTGATTATTAAAAGAAATGACCATCACTTTGATCTTGTTTTTCTTTACTTACGTAAAATTTTATTTGTATAATGCTTTTCACAACTGACGTAGTCATAAAGCCACTTTACAGAATCCAGGTCTGAGACACTAATGAGCAAACCAAAAGCAACAGAGGAGAGAGAAAAAAAACCCTAAGCTGACGGAAGAAACACTGAAGGAATTCCCTTCCAATTTATCATATGGTCATCTGAAAAAAGAAGTACGTCCCATTGAAATGTATGTTTTCAAAATATTTGAACATGCAAACATTTATGCCACTTTGACAGTGCCCACAAATAACGTTTATTATACTCCAACACATGACGACATGTACGAGCCCCATTGCTGGAAATGCTAGGATTTTTCAAAGTTAAATAGAAACAATGTTTTATTTATAAAATCTCTTGAACTTTTATGTAACAAATGTTCAAAAAAGATTTCAAATGTTCTGCAACATACTTAAAAGTTTAGAGAATATTTAAGTTAAACAGTATTCAGGTGAAGTGGTAACAGGTGAGGGGATCATGACTGGGTATGAGTGGAAAGTAGCATCCATCAAAGTCTCTGCAAGTAAAGCTGGGCAATACCTCAACACTTTGTTAAACTTGAGCGACTTGTCAGTTTAAAAAGAAACAAGATTACAAAAAATACAATTTTGTGAAAAGATTCATGGAATCCAGAGAAATCTCAGTCCCTATAGGGCAAGGCCACCTTTGAGCCCCCTGAAAGCACTGCATGAGAAACGGTCATGTTACGGTGATAAATATCACTACATAGGCTCAGGAGGCCTTCAGAACACAGCAGTCACTTCACACAATCGGCTGCTGCATCAAACTGTTAAGCAAAGAGAAAACCAAACTTCAATCCTACCCAAACACTGCTGAATTCCCTGTAACAAAAGTCATGTGGTGAGATGCTATTACATCTGAATTTGTATATGTGAAAATATAACCTTTAAATTTCACGTTTTAATTACATATGCATGAAGTTTCAAGTTTCACTGGTGAGATTTCAATTTGAACAATTAATTGTACTTTACACATGCTTAATTTGTAATCTCAAGAAAATGTGAATTAAAAGCTGAAATGGCTCAACACTAGCGTGGCCAATCACAGAAGTACACCAATTACCAACGATTTTAAGAACTCTTACATTATGTATTTCCTCACTGTCCTTTATCAGCTCCACTTGCCACAAAATTTCTAGTTTACAATTACACATTGTAGTCCATCAGTTTCTCTGCATAGTTTGTTAGCTGCTAGCCCTTTTTCCCTGTTCAACAGTCAGGAACACCAGTAAGCAGGTGTCATTTGGGTGATGGATTGTTGTCAGCACCGCAGTGACACTGACTGCGTGTGTGTGTTTCAAAACCACTGTAGGGGAAAAGACCGGTTATTGTGGCGTGATGTTCGTGTTGAGGCCTGTATGCAGCCACACTAGTCCGCCTCACGCCTGGGACTTTAATTTTGAAAAACTGTTGTGAGTTTCCTGTAACTCACCGGAAAACCACAACCAACGCCAACTTTTAAGTGTTCTATTGCTTTAATTGGGCGAAAGAAAACAAACTTTTGGATGAACTTACACGTCAGATTAAACACATACAACCCAGCTCAGTTAGAGACAGCAGCTTCATTATGCAGCGCGGAACAGTATTAGCGCCCTGTACGAGCTGTTATTCGGAGTTTCCACAAATGTACAGAGAAACTTTATAGCGATTCTTCTGAACCTAGCAGAGACCAACGGGACACGACGAACAGCTGAACGTTAATGCCCGCGCTGTTGGCGAGGCAGTGTTTCTGACAGCATTTCCACCATGCAGCAAGTAGAAGTTGCGGGAGACGACGATACGGTTGGAGTGCATTTTACAGACCGGCCAGAGTCCCTGGTGGCATATAAAGTGTGTGAAGACGTTTTCAGAGAGCAGCAGCTGAGGGTGAGTTCTGCAGTCTGCACCTTTAGTACGATTCTCGCTCCGACTGTGTCTGGGGACAAACTTGCGAAAACACGCAGCGTAGATCGGAAAAGGTTCATATGTTTGTTTTATACTACGAAAGACGGACTTGATGTCAATTATATACGCGTGATTTAATACTAAAGTGTTTGTGTTGCTTTTGCACCAAAAATCGTTTTAACTATTAAGGGTGCACCGCTGTTTAAGGTGTAAGCCTTATTTGGACACCGCACGCGTTCATCTGGACAAGTGGGGAAACTAAAATGATATTAATGGTATATAACTCTCTTCCGTTTTAAAGTTTTCAGTGATAGGATATAAGTATATATATTACGTGCCATTAAGGAATATTTTTAGCTATTTTGCAGGTATTAAAATGGATCATATAAATATTAATCTACAATTTTAATAAAAAATCGCACAATAAAACTTTTTATTGGGTATATATAATGAACTATCCTATCACTACCGTATTAATATATTTATTATGTGTCTTACAAATATGTATCTAATTTTATAATCATGTTTTATCATTAAGCACATTTACAGATATGAATGTACAAGTCTGTCTGTCCTATGACCAGCAACAGTCATTCACTGAACTGAACTCACAGTAAAATATACTGTTAATGGGCAACGTAAAACAGTAGTGGACATGACACTACTACACTTGCGGCATCCAAATCAGGATCGATAAACCAATATCCAATATTTTTCATGCACGTATGCGCAATACAAGAACATTAAAAGAAATTGCAGAAATTTGGGCAACATTTACCTGCATTAGAAATATTACATTTGCATATAATATTTTTTTAAGCTTAAAAATATGTAACTTGAGAGTTAATATGAGAAAAATGAAAATGTGTCAGTACGGTATTACAGCTTCACCTAAACAATCTTTTCTTCCAGGGAACAATTAACACTAAATACTGGTTTGAAATAAAGATAGAAGCTCAACATCTGTTCTATGGCGGTATTATTTTTTCAAGCAAATATTTGCAGATATCTTTCTGAAACCAACTGTATAATTTCCCACAGTATGTGTTTAAACTGACTGTAAACCATGAGTCAAATTAATAAATATATATATAAGCAGGACCACTTGTTAGACAGAAAATATATTGATATCACATGGCACTAATAAACGAGTTGTGTTGGTAATAATGAATGTCTGAATCATTTACATTAGGCCTGTTTCCTTCCTATTGATTTTATACATAAGGCCCTGCTTGCTGTCTAAGTGTAGTCTTGTGAAGTAAACTGCCACATATGCTTGTGTTTGTCTTACTCTTTTGTTAAGACAGATTCATTGTTGTAATGGTTGATCTTGAGTAACCTTGAGGCAAAAGGAGTAGGGAATGTTTTCACCCATGAAATTCACTGTGAGGGGCAGGATGACTTAGATCTGTTAGTCACTCACCCTGACCATAACCAAGCCCAACCTGGCACCTTCAGGTAGGAGGGTCAAATGTTCCCCACCCGAAAGGGACAGAAAACCTAGCTAGGTGGAAACAGGAAAATCATCTACTGGCACAAAGTGAGATATTTACATTCTGAATGGAGAAACAGGCAAATGTTTTCCATTATGTTACAGACTGTAGACTGTGAAGGTCAGTGTTTTATATACTAGCTTACAGAGTAGTTGTCTTTAACTATTTTGCTTGTTTTCTTTTGTTTCTTTGTTTTTGCATGTAAAAACCTAAAACTGAAAAAACTGCCACCAGTATTTAGTACATTGGTCAAGTGTAATTATTACTTAGCAGAAAGTACTTTTGAATTTATCTCAGAGGTTAGGGTTAGGTGTCCTGTAAGCGTTTATCATTTTGCTCTTATTACGTTCCTTGGAAAATGGAACAAATGTGAATGGATGTACACTTTTATTTAATATTTTGTGTTTTATTTTCTAAATTATATGATTATGGGAGTACATACCTTTAAGATTTATGATAATATCCTTTACTAAATGAGTTGTTGGTAGTGTTAAAAAAAAGAATTGTTAGAATTTGTTTGGCCAGTTGGTAATAATGGCAAGACTTTATTATAAACCAATTTATGGAATTACAGTTTTTATGAATGTGTATTTTTGACTGCCAGAGTCCATTTGATGTTAATAAAAGTTTCAATTAAATTCTCACTTGTAACTCCTTGACTCTTAAAACTATGAATTATTGGAAATCTAGATGATTATACACAACTTTTTCAACTAAAAAAAGTTTATAGATAAGGAAAACCTCCCTCTGGTGGTAACTAGTAGGTGAAATGACCGCAAATATAAACTTAGCAAAACAGGTGCCTCATTTGGCTCATTTTGTTTGCCTGTAAGGTGTTCATTTTGTGTTATCTACAGACATCAGTGTTTGTGATGTCTCAGGTAAGAATGACACAAAAAAGAATGACACTAATGATACTGTTGTTTTTTATTAGCCTATGGAATCAGTGGTTATGCTAACAGTAAGGATTGGTTGAAATCAGAGATTCCCATTGTTTATGTGATGTATTTGCATAATGTATGCTGAATATTGTAGTGATGAAACTTTGATAAATGAAAACATAATGCAACTATAAAATTATAAATCCTGTCAAACTACTGAGGCTAAATGATCCAATTCAGAACTACAGTGTTACAGAACATCACAAATAATGTACTAAACTCCAGCTTTAGACTAGAATGCCCATTTTAGTCATATATAGGGGAAATACACATTTGATGGCATTGACATGGCATTTCATATTCAAAATGTGCCAGTGTACTCATGTAAACTATAGCATAAGCTTAGTCTGGACACAGTCTGATAGCCTTGTGATAGAAGGTTCCGCCACGATTGGTGTTTTTCGTGGAAAGTCTGGAATACACTTATAGAAAGCTCAAGTTCACCTGTTGTATGATTTAGGAAAGTCCTGTGAGGGACAGTGATAACGAGGCCAAAGTGAGGAATTTAAACCAAAGACAATGACTCATAGGGGAACTAAACTTGATCTTAGTGTGAGGGAGCCAACTTTCCTGTATGAGCTTGCCACTTCTGCATTGACCCTTTGTAAACCATGGCCTGTGGTTTCGATGCTGACTGGTGATCTTTGTATGACCCAGCCTACTTACAAAACCTAATCATACTTAAAGCCTTTGTTATACAGACTGTAATTATTCTAGCTTGCCTGCATCATTTTTCCTCGAAACAGCCATGTATTTTCTGTAATTCTAAAACACTTAGTAAATTATAGTGTTGGATAAATTATAGGCTTGTATGGTGTATTCACAAACTGTCCTGCTATTGCTACCATTACATGGGTAAGTATAGTTTAAAAAGGCAGATGCAACACATATGCTTCAGCACAAACGCACAAACATGTCTGGATGACATTAAGTTAGATATGCCTGGTTTTATTTTATTTGTCAGCTTAGATACAACAGTTTGTATTATTTGGGATCTGGTAAATTATTTTTCATTAATTTTACAGCACTTGTGTTATTTTTCATATTGTCCATCGAAGACTGGTTCGCATCATTTTCGGGTGTTGGAGATCATACATCAAAACCATCCATTTTCACAGGACTTTGATAAAATGTACTAAGGGGCCTGGTGTGCAGTAACCCTTTGTGAGAATAGTGTGTTAAAACCTGCCACCAGCTGCAAGGCAGTGAACAGAGCTGAGTGGGGAGTGTGTGCTTTTATGTAAAACTCCACCTGTCCAAAAACCTTCAACGCTGCATTGCAGTACTGCAGCTTCACACAGCACTGTTCTGCTCTACATTTTCCATTCTACATTCTTTCCCTCTGCTTTATTTTGGTTTCACATTTCAGCGTTTCCATTTCCTCATGAGTGGTCTGACTTCACTGGAACAATGGCCATCTTCAGCAAGCAAACACACACACACACACACACACACACACACACACACACACACACACACACACACACACACACACACACACACACCAGATGATGTCTACACTGAATCATAGACTAATAAGCATTGGGGAATAGCTGTGTCATCTCTGTGCCTATGACATGATGCTTTCACTATTTAACCTGTTGATAATTCCTCTTCCAAATAGAGAGACAAACACAGAATAAGAGTTGTGTTTGTTGGACTTGGAGAGAAAGACGTCATGTAGTGCAAAAATAAGTCTGACGTCCTACAGCTGAATGGCACTCAAAATGATGGAATGGCTGCACTGCAATAAAGGGACAAATCCAACAGCTTTGCAGTCAGAGATAGAGCGAGTGAGAGAGAGAGAGAGAGAGAGAGAGGGTGCAGGACAGGGATAGAGTAAAAGAGAGGGGGTGAGAGACAGACACGAAGGGAATTAACACCCATGGAAAGTATGCTGCAGGGAGCTCTTGATAACACAGCTGCCTCTTTGCACAGCTCAGCTGATTTGGATTTTCCATCTAGCTTCACACAAAGGGAGGGCTGGGTGGCCCAGAGAGAGTGTATTGAGTGAAAGGCGATTGCAGAAGTATGTGACCGGTGATGTTTTTTCAGTCTTACATGTCCAGTAGGAATGTGTTAGAGCATCACAGAGAATGGCAGAAATGGGTTTGGGGCTATGTGGAAGGCAGTGGCACATATTTTCCATTGCCAGGCCTCATACTCTCGGTCTGATTACAGATTAGTCAGCACTGACAGCAGACTGGGTGGAGCACAGTTCACAGAGGCGGGCCCTGTAGTCGAAGTGGGAGGGGCTTTATGCTGCGGCTCTTGTATGAAAGCAGAGAGGGCGGTTGCGCTTCGTCGAATACGTTCAGCTGGCTTTGCTCCTTCTAGAAGATTCTCTACATACCAAATAGCGTCGCTTTGTATTAAAATTACATGTACTTCTCATTTTAACCAGCGCGGTTTTGCTTCGTTGCTCGTAAGCTGTTTCAGCTGTGGAACTGTTCGGCGTAGCTCGACCGCGGTCTCCGCTGTGACAGAGGCGGTGTGAAAAAGAAGAAGAGCGGCGAGCAGATCCAGCAGAGGAAGGGTAGGATTTATTTTCCCGTGGAAGGCTTCATTTGCCCTCACGCTGGGGAAGGCAAAACGGACCCCTCTCCTCCACCCCTCCTGCCCTCTACGATCACTCACATCTCAAGTCCTCCGGAGGATCCAGCGAGCATCCGTCATGCATTTGAAGACCATGAAGTGCAACCGCTTTTGCCTTATCGCCTCTCTGGAGGACCCGGAAATGTTTAACAGACCCGAGGCCAGGGTAGGGGCCTGTTTTATTACTGTTATCTTTAAATTATGATTATCTGTATTTTATTTTTAAATTATTCTGCGTCGCTAAGCAGCTGGAAATGACGAGCTGTAATCAGGTGTTTCCAGATGTGAACGGTTGCCTGGTTGATGAAATATGATCAAACTGTGGTTTTTTCTTTGTCAAACCATTTTAAAGGGTTGCATGGTGTGAACAGGTTTATTTCCGTACATTTAGTTTTGTACTTATGTAAACTACAGTTGTATTTCTGCATATTTCAATTTCTTTTGTGTGTGACCTTTCATATTACCTTATGGAGAACATGGTGACAGAATGTGTGTTTTCCTGTGGCATAGAAACACTTAAGTTTGATACCAGCCATGTATGCTGTGACTTGGGGACACATTTTCCTGCAGGGCTGAATGGTACATGTTATGCATCATTATATAAATTCAGAGCATTCATTTCCATAAAGGAATGGTTCAGAGAAAAATCTAATTGGCACAGTTTGTCTCTGTAGTTTTGTACTGGGCCTGTGAGACCAATGCAGCTAAAAAGTAGTGAAAGTGTTTCTCACCCAGTCTTTCACATTAACTTCAAAGCTTCAACCTGAAACTAAAGAAGCAAGCATCAAACATCAACAGCTTCAAGTCTATGATTAAATTATATTTTCATAGCAGCGTAATCTTTTACCTCAATCTTGGACAGTTACTGAGAATCTGGTGTTATAATCAGATGGGTTGATTCTGTGATTGAGTCCATTTAGGTAGGGTCAGTTATAAAAATGGTCAGACATTTGAGCAAGCATTTTGATAGATGGTGGAAAGATGACCAAAAGGAAATGAGCAGAGGTGGCATGAAATAGGTTTCTGACGCAGTGTTGCATACACCCAGTGTTCGAACACAAGCGCACAACAGTGAAAGGACTAAGGTTTGATGACTAGGCTCATATCCATCCTTCATACTGTTTTGTGTGGATCTGGTTCTCTCTCACTCTCTCGTCCGTCTGTGTTCGCACTGCCTTCAAAGATTCTCTCTCGTTACTATGGTAACCAGTATCTTGCTCTCAGACTCAGTCATTTTGTAGGCCTTATATTGCATTAGCATTTTGTGCGTCACTAGGGATTAATATAGAAACACTTCTACAGTGTCAACCTGTCAGACACTGAAAGCAAGAAATATTTTTTATACCGACTGTATATTAATTCCTGTTTTTCCTCTCTCCCTCAGGCTGGTTTTGAGGAGCTTTTCCGTGCCTTTGACAGTGAGGCTACTTTTCAGTTTTTTAAGAGCTTCAGACGGGTCAGAATTAACTTCACTAATGCTCTCGCTGCTGCAGAGGCGAGAGCAAAACTCCATAAGAGTGACTTCAACGGCAGAGAAGTGCGACTTTATTTTGCCCAGGTATATTACTGTTCTGCAATGAGTCTTTTTTTATTATTTGAACTACTTTCTGAAATGGAATTTTGTCAAGTTCCCTCACTCCCTCCTCCTCCATGTTTCTATCCTTTCTTCTTTAGTCTGTACATATAGGAAGCCCACGTCTGGAGCCTCCTAAACCAGATAAGCAGTTTCTTCTCTCTCCACCTCCTTCTCCTCCTGTGGGCTGGGAACAGGCTCAGGATGCCACACCTGTCATCAACTATGACCTTTTGTGTGCCATAGCAAGACTTGGTCCAGGTGCCAGATGCACACATGTAGCACAGGTTTTCATGCTTAGCGCGAACACGAAATGTCATGTCATTATTTCATTCTATATGTTAAGTCTAAAAGCACATAAAATTATAAAGCACCTTAGGCTGGTCTGGCTTCAGCCAAGTATTAAAAAGCTAATATTAATAATATAGTACAAAATGTAAAAAGAAAAGTTTTTTTACTTGAACATGTTTAAAGTTTCACCTGTTTCACACCTTAATCCTTACAGTTAATATACAGAAATTGAACTGAAAATAATTTTTTTGTGATGTAATGCAGATTTACCTATAACACTTTTGCCTTTTGCCTCTCTGGAGGACCAGGGAATGTTTAACAGACCTGAGGCCAGGATAGGGTCTTGTTTTTTGCAACAGTTAGACCACAAAAGATCTTATCTTGGCCTCACAGGGTAGCTAAAAGTAAAAAACTTTAATAAGAGACAGTTTTAGATTGTGAAAGGTTGATGAACTCTACCTATGCAGCCTACAGCAGTGCTCATTTACATAGGAGTCTTAAAGGTACAGAAACAGCCATCTTAATTCCTAAGGAAAAGGGTATATTGAAGAATGGTTAATATGAAAATTGATTATTTTGGTACATGAAATTAATAATTCAATTAATGAAAGTAATTCTTTCCTCTCTGTTTCTCATTTTGTAGGTGAGAAGTATGAGCTCCACTCTGGAACCCCTACTACTCCAAGCGTGGTGGTGCACGTGTGTGAGAGTGACCAGGACAGTTCTGGTGCTGAGGACGACGTGGATGGAATTAGACGCCCCCGTCCCAAAATTGTCCAGACCCGGCGTCCAGATTTCATCCCTGCCATCACACAGTGAGCCCCCAGGAGTGTCTCATCGTGTCGTTGTCTTTGCTTTACCATGTCTGGGCTAATGGAAGGCCAGCCATGGAATGCAGTCAATCTGCCCTTGTAGAGGAGGCCTTGAAAGAGCCCTGTGGAGAAAGAAATACTGTACATGTCCACTGTCTTGCACGGGAAGGGGGTTCATTGCATGCATTTGTTGATAAAGTGGCTCTTTTCTCCACACTTAAAGGTCAAGGGTTTTTCAGGAATGCTATTTCCATTGGTGTCTATGGCTACGGAGAACAAAGGTCTCCAGTAGTGATTTTATTTATTTTCACTTATCTTGGGAAGCATGCTTTATCCCAATACGAAGGTGTTTTACTTTTGATCAGCAGTCTCAGTTTTACACATGCTCATTCTTTTTAATGTTTCTTTCAATAAAAATATAGTTGGTAATGGGAGGCAATAATATTTTTATGCCTTTGCTGGAATATTGATTCATTTTAAGAACTGAAAGGTTGCAGTTATGGGCAATACATTTTTTAAATGTCTAAGGATTTCCAAACAATTCTTTTCTGAATGAACGTCTCATGGTCTGAAGCTTGAAATATTTATTAGTAATTTTAATTTCTATAAAAAAAAGTTAATTGAATTAACCCTTTTTTCCCTCCATGACTTGAGTAACAAATATGTTCAGCCAGTAGGTCTATTGAACATCTTGGCCCAGTGTTGCCCAGACTGTAATTTTGTATGGGTATACTTTCTTTCTCATCTCTGGAATTTGCAACTTACATTAATTCAGGACCACAACACTGTAAAGCAATCTGCTTTGGTTATGAGGGAGGATTGTTATGCTCTTTACCTGGATTTGCACAAGTTACATTTGTTACATGATAAAAAAAAAGAGCTTAGCAATGCCTTTCCATATTGTGTGTTTGTATGTATATATTGTTACCTCATTGTAATGTCTTAATTGTCTGACTACTCATTTAAAATTTGTAAAACCCTGCTTGGTTTCAACAAAAAAAGGTTGACATACTAATGGCTTGGATGTATGTATTAAACCATATACATAAACAACCATACCCAAAATAATAAAATGGGAACTTGCTCAGTTGGTGACATATGTTCAGTTCTTATCATTATTTCTGTTAGCCTGGTACATTCTTTTCTTTTAAAGCAGTGAGAATCGTGATGTGGAGCCCACATACCAATGAAGTGTTTCTATTTGATTCAGCCATTTTCAAAGAATGAGTCAGCGCTCCATGCACTTGTATAAGGCAGTAATGATGCATGCAGAGGACTTTTCAAGGTGAAGCATGGATTTGGTCTTGAAATAGAATCCATGAGCCTCAAAGACATGGCATGTCAACACTGATGCCTATTTCAATGCGTACCATTGTTCCCTCTTTGCTGTGGAGCCATTCATTACCAAGGTCATAGAGAAAGGGTCAGGAGTGATGTGTCTACACTCATTCCTCTGTCTGATCCTCCTCAATAACTCCTCAATGCTTTCTGGCATTTCTTCTTCATTACTCATTTGTGAGGGTGTAAAGTTGTTTTTTGTGCCACACTGTAGAATTGGTATGATGAATGTAATTAAAAGTTTCTGTCAGGGTTTAAACATTTATAAATAAGTAGTCAATTTTTCCAAATTCCTGAATTAATCTTGTGGCATAAACATTATTGAAGTTAATTTGTATATTCTACAGAAGCTTATAAGTCAGTATTGTTCATGGCAGTAGTAATAGGAACCAGACATCTGAAGAATTTAATGCCTTTAAAAGCTACATCGCAAAGTATTCTTACATAAAATGGCCAGAAATATGTTGCTTGATGCCTGAGACACTGGTTTATAATCGACTTGAGGTATGATTTTGACCTGAAACCTTTGCTAAATTCAGGGCAGTAAGGCAAAATATTTTCCAAAGAAACCTTTTTTTCAGAGTTGATTTTATGACTAGTTTACCATCATCAGCATTACATATAAACATAGACAACAGGTGCAGAATCACTGGTCATTTTTGATAGTAAAAGGTTATATTAGAATTATAAACATTGATTCATGGCTGCTACTGTAAAGAAATGAGTTGCCCTAGAATTGTGCATTTTGCATCAACCCCTCTAAATGGTTGCAGCTCAACAATAAAACTGAACAGAAATGTTTTAAAATAGGTGGATTTCATGATATTGGCAGTACTGCAGCCCCAAATCTCTCATCCTTCATTGTACTGAAAAATAAAGCAGCGTCTTTTGGGTCTATTTTCATCCAACCAATTGGAAGCTATGCAGTGATCACATCAGTATTTTTTTTCCTCTCTGAGGAGACATATGACCTTGACTCTTTTTAGGCTCATTAAAAGTGTTGATGTCCTGAGGGGTGTGTGTGTGTTTCATATACAAGGGTGGAAGTATGTGTAGGGGTGGAACCATAATCTTGAAGACCATTCCTGTGCCCAACATTTTCTGAGGTAAGCCACAAGAAGCTTGTTCCCACACATAGCAGGGGACTTTTATATGCTCTTTTTATACATTTCCATTCACCACTGAAGAACAAAAGGTAGGCTCTGGCTTTTCATTAGCAAAATCTGATTGGTGCATATCATCAATGTTTAAAGTTTGACCTGTGAAACGTAATTGGGCATTTTCATTGGTTTAAATTGTAATCATGCACTGCTACTGAAAAAATAAATGAACATAAATGAACCAAATGTCCATGTTTTTATTTCTTTATTCAGAGTCAAGTATGAAGAATGCTACAGATATCCAGTCTTTCCTGCTGTCCTGGTTCCAGCAATACCTCAACCAAACCTGGAGCTCACCAGCAGCAGCTCTTCCTTCCACTGCTCACCAGTCACCTGCATCTTTCGGTGCAACACAAATCAAAAGCCAAGGAATGATCTACATTCTACTGATGGTGGGTCTTTTCAGTTTCTTCACCTTTGGCATCATGTTCAGCTACATCCGCTCTAAGAAGATGGAGAACTCACAGGACCCTTATCACCAGTATATAGCCAGAGACTGGGCCAGCATGCTATCAGCCCCCTCTACAGCCGTAATGAAGGCTCTCAGGGTCAAGAAGGAGCCAGTGATAATTGGAAACCCAGTCGCACTGGAGCACCTACCTAGCTGAGGGGACAAACCTGTGGCAATAAGTGCACTTGAGGAGCTAAGGGTGATTATTAACTGCATATTGCATTTAGAGTGATTAAGTTAAATTAAACTAAATAATAAAAAGTAAAAGAATGTAATGTTATAGATCAGGAGACAATATACACAAAATTTCTTCCATGCTTCTTCTGAACTTGGCGTATAATACAGTGGTTGTACTCTGCTGCCATAACAGTTTCTCCTTTTTTTCACCCTTTAAACAATTTATCAGTTTCTTTACCTTTGGCATCATGCTCAGCTACATCTGCAAAGCTGGAGACCTCATAGGATTCTTGTACTGCTTTGTGGGAATGAAAGCCTGCACCTACAGCTGCCCCTCTCTTAGGTTCAGGTGCAGCTAACAGTTAATGCTTTTTATAGAGATTTATAGTACATGACAAAGATGAGTTGAACTATTAGAAGGGCTATCTGGATACATTAGGACATGTTATGTAAATTTGCATACATTTGGAAAATATATATAAAAAAAAAACAAATTAGGACAAATCTATTGATAATTGCATTTGTTGATAAAGTGGCTCTTTTCTCCACACTTAAAGGTCAAGTGTTTTTCAGGAATGCAATTTCCATTGGTGTCTATGGCTACGGAGAACAAAGGTCTCCAGTAGTGATTTTATTTATTTTCACTTATCTTGGGAAGCATGCTTTATCCCAATACGAAGGTGTTTTACTTTTGATCAGCAGTCTCAGTTTTACACATGCTCATTCTTTTTAATGTTTCTTTCAATAAAAATATAGTTGGTAATGGGAGGCAATAATATTTTTATGCCTTTGCTGGAATATTGATTCATTTTAAGAACTGAAAGGTTGCAGTTATGGGCAATACATTTTTTAAATGTCTAAGGATTTCCAAACAATTCTTTTCTGAATGAACGTCTCATGGTCTGAAGCTTGAAATATTTTACAGTAAAAATGAGTAAAACTGTTTAATATTTATATATTTTCACTTTTTTGTCACATATAAGCTCATGATTAAATGTGGTTTATTTGCCTCTTTTAAGTTCGAAACTAGAGCATCCAATCCCTCCATATACTGAGCCCTTCTGCAAAGTTTCAGCTGTGAGTCAGTGATGACCTTCTTTTATCTGATGTCTTTTTTAACAGAGGCAGATAAGTGTTCCGCTATTGCTGCTCGATAGATTAATTTTTTCTTCCTCTTCGTTTTCTTTGTGAGTGTTTAATAAAAGCCTATCACAGCGTCAGAAGAAAATCAGTGTGCAAACACCTGATAATGTCTAAACATTAAATACTGTTTATGAGGACATTTTTAGTATTTAACCTCCCAGTCATCCACAGGCCTTCCCAATGCTTTTTGAGGAGATACGGCAGGAGTTTTAGGGATTGGAGAGCAGAATGCTCCATTACTGACCCAGCATTACTATATACTTAAACATTCATGAAACTTTTCACTCTGCCATTATGTTTCTTTCATTTTTGAACCTGAAATAAATGTATTTTGAATCTTAATAATCACTACTTGATCAATTTCTTCTGTAAATAATATTCTTGTAACCTTTGCTTATACTTATTATTCTCTGCTTATAAGTACTTTTCATCTGTGTTAATTTTAAACAAATATTACTTTTATTGACATGACCATAGTTGGTGACAGTGATATTCATGAAACTGGAACAAAAGTTATGGTATATTAATTTTAGAACATACATCTTCTGTTTCCCTTTATACAAGATCAGTGATGAGTTGAAGGTAAATGTTTGCTAATTTTAGACATTTGCTATTTAAAGCAGCATTTTACAATACAGTAGTCAAACCTGACTTGTCAGGGTAACTTCATTTGAGTAGACTCTGCATCCACATAATGAGTCCTTGCCTTCTGTTCTCTTTAAATGTGTCTGCTTTCTTTCTCTCTTTCATGTGCTTCTCCTCATTCTCTTTCTTCTTCTCTTTTCTGGACTCCTGGTCAGCTTTCAACACTTTCTCTACTTCCTTGGTGATACTGAAATGAACCATCTGCAAACTCATTAGAGGCACGATCAGGTTAAAATTGTCCACTTTCTTATTGAGCTTCTTGAGTTCATCAGCAAAATCAGCACAGTGCTCCTTCCACCGGAGCTGTTCAGAGTGCCTCATGGGGCTGCCCAGTCTGGACCGGACCTCCTGCAGCTTCTCCTGCATCTTCTTAATGGTGTCTCTGATTTCCTTCTGGGCCACAATCCACTCGGGCTGGTAACCGTTGTCGATGAGGATCCTGTTGAGGTTGTGCGTCATGGGATCAGCAAAGGGGTTATGGTCAAACTTGCTGAGCGGCTTGCCAGCTCCACTGAGGTTGTGGAAGTCACCACGGGCCATGGACTCCTGGATGAGGTCCTCTACCAGGCGTTCCACAGCCTGTGTGATCTTGATCTGCTTGCTGCGTATGCGAGTGTCCCTTATCACCATTGCACCCTCTTCTGCTGCTGCCTGCTCCATACTTTTGCGGCGATATTCTAAAACCTGGTCAGTGGCGCGGTCCATACGGAACTGCTGGTACTGTCGCTCGCGCTGGCTGGGTGGGCCAGAGCCCACACCTTCAAAGCTGAGGTACTGTCTGTGCTGGGGGGCATTTTTTTTTTCCTTGTCTTCTTCGTCCTCTTCTGTCTGAGCATACAGTGAAGACCCCTGCCGAGCTAGGTTGGCCATTACAGCTCTGTAAGCCTCTTCTATGTGGCAGAACAAAGTGGCATCTGCTGTTGGGGCTCCAGAATCTGGATGGTAGAGCTTGACCATTCGCATGTAGGCCTCTTTCACCTCTGTATGGCTGCTGTCTCCATCTACAGGCAGCTGCAGCAGACGATAGCTCTCTCTCAAGCTGCGGCTAAGGCGAGTGCTAGAGCAGAGCATGCGCAGCCTCAGGGTGGTGCACACAGGCAATAATATTTTCTGGAGGTCCCCATGGTGCAAGCGAAGCAACAAAGAACAGCTCATCATGCTTTACTGAACAGGAGAGCTGCGTTAAAAAAAAAGAAAAGAAATATATGACACATTGATGTGGAGTATAAAAAACTCTTACAATAAGAATAGATAAACTAGTTATAAATAAAAATTACAGCGTTAATAAAATTAGGCTAGGCCAGGGCCATATATGATTATACGCTTAATGTGACATTGATTTTCCTTCAGTTTTAATACATTTTTTATATAATAAAGACAATATCCATGATATAATGCCCATAAAATAGTAGTGTCCCTGTCACTGCCTGTAAATCAATAAAAATGAAAGATGTTTTCTTCCTTAAAATGTGAATAACTGCTTAGTATTTACAAAGAGTTTTTTGTTGTTCATCTTTTTTTTTTTGTACAAAAGAAAGAAAACTGAAATAAAAACCATGTTGTTTGTAGGACATTCAGTTAGCATACCAAAAACCAATTAATCAAGAAGCACAGGTTCATCTGCTTTAATAAAAAATAAGGTAGACAATTTTGGAGAAATAAGATTTTGAAAAAATACATTTGTTGTTTATTTTTCATTGCTATTGACATGTAAAGAAAGGAAATATGAGACCAAAAATGATATAATCTAATACAAATTACCTTCCCCAGCATTATTGTCATCTGATACTGTGATATAAACATTGAATCATTCAAACGTTTGGGATCCCTTTGCATTTTAATATTTTTGGCTATTTTATATCAAATAACAAACAATGCTGATTTATTCACCTTACATCAAACAATAAAAGTATTTTGGGGGAAATAGGTTCAAAGATACACATTATACTGTAATATTAGTTCATAGCCATGGGATGTGATTGTCACTTTTGAAACTAGTCAATGACAACCAGTCATTTTAGAATCATCTACAGCTTGGTTCACATCTGGGCATCTTTTATTTTAGTTTTCTGCTAATTATTTGCAACTATGAGCTTCAAGTTAAAGTCAGACAGGATTAGTATATTATAACCATGTCATATCTTTATCTGCCACCATACTTTGGATATTATTGAAAACACTGATTCCAAACCCCTGAACACTAATAAAAAACAGTACGATAAGGAAGGTTATTATTATCACAATTTCAAGGTCATTTCAAGGCAGACTACTGTTATAAATAATTCGAATTATTTGTGACTACAGCTATACTGCAAATAGAGGGGGAAGATGATGATCAGTTACAGAAAATTGCAGAAGTGTTCCTAAGCTTGGTCCCGGAGGCCCCTGCCCTGTGTTTTCCCTGCTTAAGCACATCTACTTCAGCTCAGTGAAGGTTTGTTAGTGAGGTGATGAGTTAAATCAGGTGTGTTGGAAGCAGAGAAAACTCTAAAATGTGCAGGGTAAAAGGCTTGCAGTACCAGGTTAGTGAAACACTGCAGTAGAGTAATTGCCACAGCAGTCAGCCCTGTGCTCAGGCGCACTTATACTAAAGGGGGCACGTTCTAACTGACCCAGATTCCAATAACGCTGGCCTAATTTAGGAGAAACCGTGAATAACATACCTGGCTTATGTTCGAGTTAAAATGAAAATGTTCAGCAGAGCTACGTGTATTCATTCTTACTTACCGACCAAGATTAACAGGCAGGCATTTTATGTTACCATTCCTACTGTAATAGTCTGACAGTAGAGCGCTCGAGAGCTTGCTAGTCCTCTACCCAGTGAGACAACTTGCTCCAAACGGAAAGCTGGGCACTGTTAGTTTTAACGCACAAGGTCGAGCAGATGACATATTTGAACTCATGCTAAAAGCACTTCCATTTGCAAAAGAGTCCTGAAAGCTGGAAACACGAGGGGTTGTTGTCGGAACAGAAAGGCATGCTGGGATAGTTTAAGTCTTTACGTGCGGAAGCAGACTGTAATACATTAGACAAACTGAAGAGGGAGCCAAACGCCCGTTTTCTCGTATTGTAGCATGCTGTATTCAGTCCTAATATATCTAATTATTATCTGACTGATGATGAACTGTTTTCTGTGTGTGGATTATAGATGCTAAGCTAAAGTACAACTACTTAAGCCAACATAAACCTAGGATTCAACAAGTAATTTGACAAGACTTTGTACAGCATCTGCTCTATCCTGTTTATAAGTTACTGGGTAGATCAGAAGGTACTTAAATTGTAATTATATCATAACTAATAATAGACCTTGCTAAATTACTACAGTATTGATGTCCTTGATTGATGAATTTATGATGGCTTAGTTGGAATGATGGCCATTCATAGAATTTATCAAGGGACTGCTGAAGTTATTTATCATACATCATTTAGTATACCAGCCACTGTATGATAATAGAGTATTTGTATTGGATTGATGTCAACACAACATTTGTGACTAGAAAAATGCAGTAGGGTCTCTCTACATTCAGGTCATGTCTGCATCTGTATGCCCCCCTGGGTCCTAAATAGCATGGGTTGCTTTGTCTTACGTTCCAACACTCTAGGAATAGGCCACTCATGTCTCTTGCTGTATTTTCAAAAAAAAAACATTCAGCCAAATGTACAAAATGCTGCTTCATTTGTGTACAACTGTATGTGTGTTCTACCCAAAATCCACAAATGCAGTTTTTATTTTAATTTATCATTGATCATATGAGGCCTGTGTTCAAAGGCCTAACCAGTGAAATGCAGGCAGTGTGAGTGAACCAGTGATGAAGTTGGCTGCCCAGAGGACCATGGGAGCATTTTAACCTCAGAAAAAAATCAGTGCAGGGAGATCAATCTGTTGAAGTGCTTTTCCGCTAGATACATCTATGTTACACGAATTGGGACACAAGTACACAGATTTACACATAAGGCTGGAGCTCAGAAGCTCATATATATATAGAACCCCAGAAGTGTGCAGAATCTTAGAAGAAATAACAAGAGCTTGAAATGACGAACTTTACGGAGGAGGACCTGGACCATTACTTACAAAATCAGGTATGTAAAGCTTCTGTGCTGAGTAATTAAACTGGGTGATGTACCAAATATAATAATGTGAATTATATATTCATCTTATCTATATGTCATTATGCGTGATATATTTTAACAATCTGTGTTGAGATAATAATAAATAATAATAAAAAAAGCATTGTACAGTGTTAAAGTTTGAAGTGCACAGGGAACTTAAATATGGCATTTTCTGGTTATTGTTTAGACAATTTTTCTTACTTTGCTGAATTTAATATATTAAATAAATCACACAGACATGTATGTATGTATACATTATTTTTTATGTTAACTTTAAATTCAAGTAGTAAACAGTAATTCTACATTAAATTGTGCATTGTGTGTTCTGTGTAAAGGATGTGTATGTATTTATACATAGAAAATCAGAAATTGCCATTTGACCTGAAGCCTCTAGTGTTTTACATTCCTTTTGATAATACAGTGCTGATACTGCTGCTAACTTCCCAGGTGGACCTTAGACATCGGCAGGTCTCTAAATCTGTAGAAGACGTGCAGAAAATAATCAAAGTCTTAACTGCTGAGGTCAGCTCAAAGGATGCTCGCTTCCAGTCCATCGCCAACTCTGGAGTTCACAATGACAGCTTCAAAGTAACATATTTTCTCATCAGTTTAATGAGTGTGTTTTCATTAACTGTAATTAATATTCACTGCAGCTTGTTCTTATTATCTCTAGGACCAGCCTGCTTTAGCAACAAAATGGGCTGCACTACTTCAGGGAAGGTGTACATTCAATCCTGCCATTCAGGTAAGAATACAAATTCAGGTGAGAATATAAATTATGTACATATAATTGCTTTTATGTATTCATTTACAGTGCCATGGAAAAGTATTAGCCCCACTTCCTGATTTAATCTATTTTTGCATATTTGTCATACGAAATTATTTCAATCTTTAAACAAACCCTTATTAAAGCAAAGACAACCTGAGTAAAGAAAAAACAAATACAGTTTTTAAATGATTGTTTTATTTACTGAAGAAATAAATGCTATCCAACACCAACTGGCTCTGTGTGGAAAAAAAAAAAAGCCATCTTAGTTACTCAATCAACCAATTAAGCAAATTTAGTTACTGATAATTAATTAGATAATTGGAATCATTTAGGCTAAATCAGTTTGCCACCAGCCCTGTTGAATCTAAACGACTTAAATAGAACTTGGAAGAAATCTTGACGCTGAATGTTATTAGAAGTGGGCACCTTCTTCTATAAGAGTAGGAATGGCTCATCAGGGAAGTCACAACAAGCTTGTCTAATATAACAAAAACTAACTAACAACAACAACAACAGAACATCTTGATGACCCCAAAGTCTTGTAAAATAAAGTTCTGTGTCATATGTTAATAACGTTTTGAGTCAAAAGTGAAGCTTTTTGGAAGACAGGGTTCCGTTACACCTGGCATAAAAGTATCATAGCATTAAAGTAGCATAGCAAAAATCAAGCATGGTGGTGGTAGTGTTAGGATGTCTTGCTGCTTCAGGACCTGAGTGACTTTATTGACAAAACCATGAATTTTGCCTGCAGTCAGAAAGTCCTGCAGCAACATTTCCATCATCAGTCTGTAATCTGAAGGGCAGTTGAGATATGCAGAATGACACTGTTTTGGATTCTGCTTCTAAATAGCAAATCAAAAGATGCAATAGGCTTTGGAGTGGCTTGTTTATGTCCTGAGTCGAACCCCAGTCAAATGCTCTGAAAAGACCACAAACGGGCAATTAATTCTCAAAAGCCCTTAAATTTTGAGCAGTTCGTGAGAGGAGAGGGTCAAATTCCCTCCACAGCAATCTGAAAGAGTGGTATAGGAAATGATTGCATGATTGTAGTTGTTGCCGATAAATGTAGCACAACCAGTTATTAGTTCCTCACATGGGTTATATGGGCATCATGAAATGTTTGTATTTGAATATGCTGTCCTTGTATTGTATTACATATTTACCTTTCCCAACACTGTTATATTAATTAATAGAATATAAATGATGATTAAACTATGAGAATGCACCTCTTTGACTGACAAGCTAATCGCTCTTGTGTACCCACAGGTGTTGACTCCCACGTTGTTCCTCATTTCTGTGCCTGTGCGGGGCCTGATGGGCTATAAAGAAAGGCGGACACGGCAGTGGAGGTACTACACACTGAGTGGCTCACGTCTTCTCTCCCCAGTCCGAGATCCAGAGAAGCTGCACCAGTGGCTTGAGCTAGAGAGCTTCGCTAACGCCTCTCAGGAATGGCATGATGCCCGTGTGACCATGGAGGGAGACATTGTTCCCGCCAAAGTGGTCACTCTCTTCAAGGAGCAGGTTGAGGCTGCTATTAAGGCCTGCAGACTGACAGGTAAGATGTTCTTATAGAAGGATGCAGTCAGGAAGCAGAAGTGAAAAACGCAACCTTGACAGTCCTGCTCTGTGGATTCAGACTGACTGACTTTGCTGCTGTATTATGGTTATGAGGCATATCAATATTCATTTTGAGCTGTAAGACAATGCTTCCTATCTAATATTGTGGCATAAACTGGGATGGTTTCCAATGTTCTAACATTTGAAACCATGAAAATAACCATGATATTTCTCCATTAAAGTAAAAAAAAATCCCTGCTCTGCTAATGAAAACATTCAATGACACTGCTCTAATGCTACGTTTTTGGAGATGTGAGGTTTCATTCCAGTACTGATGATATGATAATTGCCAATGAATGTATAAACCAATAGGGTTGACCATTTGTCAGTAGAACTGGTTTGATTTGTACAGACAATGGTTGGAGAAAAGTCTGGCTGTCAGTTCACAATGAAAGTCCAGCATGGTGCAACATAATGGAATTGAGAGTTTAATGGAAAACTAGACTGATAAAACCTGCAAACAATACCAAATCCCCTTATTTTGTACTATTTTTCATTATTATACAGTACTGTGCGAAAGTACAGCTCACACTGAATCTTCATTCTTTTCACAACTTCCCTGTTTGTTTGCATTTATGCAAATGTTCACTGCAGAAAGACACTTATGGCTTACATAAATGCCTTTTAAACTATTAATGTAGGTGCCTAAGATTTTTACACAGTGCTGTAGATATTGCGGTATTTTGTGGGATATTTGCTGATTTTAAATAACTTTTGATTTTTTTATATTTATTTCTGTTTCCTCTAGTGTTATGTGTTCTATTCTAACACATGCCATTACCTCATGGGAGCATCATAGGAGATGGAAAAACTTTAAATCACATTCATTTAACAACAAGATTTTATTCTAAGAAACTTTTTTCTGTTTTTTGTTTGATCTATTTCTATTAGTCCATTCGTCTTCTAATGTTCTCAGTTCTCTTAGTGCAAGTAGTATAGCACTTGCATGTATAGAATGCAGGTCAGCGAGTTCTGTCTTTTTAGCATTATCATTAGCCTCAAGCACTATTTATGGATGTTAAACATGCATGCAAACTTACACACACACACACACACACACTCATGTACCTTACTCATGGCATCAATACATTGCAATACTCCATGACCTTTCCATTCAACAATGCAATAACACTACCCTTAACCCTAGCAATCATTTCTGGGACAAACTCAGCCTCTGGCTCTGTGTTGTTTTTCTTCTCTCACTGTGATAAGAGAAAGTGAGTGTGGTGGAGTCAGTAGGTTCGGTGGTGCGTGTTGCCGTGGAGACATTGGAAGGGCAGATTGAGGTAGAGCTGGTTCCCACAGTGGAGCTGATGACCTGCTGGCCAAAGAGAGCTCACTGGCCCCGTCTGCTGCAGAGGTGGCCTTGTACTGAACGCACCCACTGTGTTAAGGTTAGAAAGTGACATGTTGTCGGGCCCCATAACTCCCCACCCTGTTCCTGAAGTTATAAGAAACAAAAAGAATACATTTTTAAAAATTGTCACCAAAGAAAATGTACAATGATTTTAAATGTTGATAATAATATATAATAATATAATGTCTTTAAGCTACTTGCAAACAAATTATGTAACAATAATATTGCTTATATATACAGTGGGTACGGAAAGTATTCAGACCCCCTTCAATTTTTCACTTTTTTCATGTTGCAGCCATTTGCTAAAATCATTTAAATTTTTTTCCCCCTCATTAATGTACACACAGCACCCCATATTGACAGACAAAAAAAAAAAGTTTTTTTAAATTTTTGCAGATTTATTAAAAAAGTCAGTCAGTATTCAGACCCTTTGCTCAGTATTTAGTAGAAGCACCTTTTGAGCTAATACAGCCATGAGTCTTCTTGTCAAAGATGCAACAAGTTTTTCACACCTGGATTTGGGGATCCTCTGCCATTCCTCCTTGCAGATCCTCTCCAGTTCTGT